>JAGDQP010000067.1:209047-235830 GCA_022664845.1 Lepisma saccharinum
TAACGTCTCACTTAATTGTATGTACAAACTCGGAAAAAGCTAACATAAGACTCCGTTTCCATACTCAAACATGAACTCGTAATTTTTGTTTATGGCATTTTACATAGTCGACAGGCTATTAACATGAGCTACTGCTTATTTATACCCTACAGTGTATCATAAAAAGGAGAAAAAACGATGAATAGGATATTGATCGTTCTTTCTCAGAACAGACTAGAGCTTGCTCGTTTTTCCCAATCACATGAAATCCGTATTAGTTAAATGAAATTGTTGGTAGTTTGCACATAATATATCACTGATGTTGTTCACCGTTGCGTTCTTTAATGTTTTTAAATCGCTCTCCAATTTAATTAATGTTTTATATTTTTGTTAATGAAGTTAAAAAGTATAAAATGACAACAATAATACATGTACAATAAAATAAACAACAATTTTCTAGGCTATTTATTCAGAATACACTACATTGAAGGGAAATTGTTTGAAAACAACAAAGTGAATTGTTTGTCTTCCGTTCAGTATTTAGAAACAAAACATAGTTGTATATATAATGACAGTGTACAAGAAGGGTTCGTTGAGTTTGTATATATCTACGTAGATATTCTGTACGGGGGCGGGGGGGGGGGGATTACATGCGCTAATCCAGGTACTTCAGTTGTTAATTTAAATACAAATGTAAACGAAGTAGCTTTTGCAGGTATATTACTGCTTCCTTCCAACTATTGCTGATTCCGTTCGATGTGTGATGGAATCGAGCTTTCTTGAGAAGCTACACACACATTTAATACATCAAAATTAATTATGCTTAATTAAATATACAGTATGTCCCTGCAATAATGGTGTAAACTTCGCGAGGTAATTATTGACGTCAAAACAAGGAATAGTTCCTTTGAAGCAATGTCGCAATTGGCCTAGTTTCGGAGTTACAGGCGCTCAAAATTAAGACGGCGTCGTTACAAATGACGTTATATCTCCAAAAGTAATCAAAAGTAATCATTAACATTAAATAATTATTTTTTTTAAAAAAATGGGAGATGTTTTTGTGGTGTTAGTAAGCAAAATATCCTACTTTTCTCTTCATAATTGCATTTAATGTCTGAGTTAATTGCAGGTAATACAAATTTCACGACACTTTACGTAAAGGTACCATGTCCTATATATGTAATAAACATTTACTCTGAACTATCATATTGTATGTGAGTTTCAGTGAATATTTATATAAAAATTATAAACTGCATTTTCATTCAATTTTATGTATATTTATGCAGGGGTGATGTAGCATTTCATTACCAATTACCCTGGGGGGCTTTTATGTCACCCTCAGCGGGGTATTGAGTAGTGAGTCCATCGGAAAGAACGTACACAATCCCTATATGGAAGCTAGTTAAGAACAGTTCCAGTTGTTTTGTCTTATAATCTAATATCGAGACAATTTGAACAATAATGATAATGAAAATAATAAATATTTTTATGTCAAAATGAAAATATTATGTACTTTTTCGTAGAAAAAATAATTCTGCACGATTGCATCATTAAGTAACTAAATCGTCGAAATACATACAATAAGAGAGAATGCTTCATTGTTGTCTAAAGGGCCTAGCGGGATAAGATGGTGAAAAGTGCCTTGGAAAGAATCGTGATAAAAAAAATAGTATACCATATTCAGCATCAAAAATGGTGGCTCTCCACCAAATTTCAGTTCAAAAGATGCTAACCTAACCTTAAAATAAATTAAAGTGTGTTTTTGGTAGTTTAGCGATATCTCGGTCGGATTTTCACCTACCATGGCCATTTTTTTTTAATTGAAGATTTTTTTTTTCAAGCTCTACAAGATGGTAATTTTTTCATTTATGTTGGTGAAAAAATCAAATTTTTAGAGAGGTTAGAAAATTTTAAAATTGAATTTTAAAGAACTGAGGCAACAGTTGGCTCGAAATAATATATGTTGTTCTATAACCATATATATTAGATTTTTTAGTGGTAGAACATAACTAAAAAATAAGACACGTGACCGGGCTTCTTACG
Source organism: Lepisma saccharinum (assembly GCA_022664845.1). Classification (NCBI taxonomy): domain Eukaryota; kingdom Metazoa; phylum Arthropoda; class Insecta; order Zygentoma; family Lepismatidae; genus Lepisma; species Lepisma saccharinum. Next base: position 211,070 of record JAGDQP010000067.1, read on the forward strand.
TAACACATGCACTGCAAATAGAAATTCGAAAGCGAAGTTTGATAGGTCTCATTCGTGGACGACTGGTTAAGACGTCGGCTTCTTGAGTGAAAGGTCCCTGGTTCGAGTCCTGCCCGGGACAACATAGATGAACTGCAGCACCAATAATATGTGGAAGGTAGCACCAAATTGTGATCACAACACCTATGTTGCATTCGGATGTTGTTGCTATTTATGGCAATGTTCAGGAGTGAAAGTTATTTATCCAGATGCTGATTCTATGCAGTTACGTAAGGACCGAAATGTATGTTGTGCATCATAGCTAGTAGTAGTAGGGAACCGGAACATTTCTGACCAAGGAATGGAAGAAATTTATGGATAAGGAATGGGAAGAAAGAGAGAGATACAGAACTTCACGATAAAAAAATCGAGAGACTGGGATCCTCTACAGGCCCATGGAAACAGTTGCATGAGAACTGATTGAGAAATTGTTGCAATACGTACTGAAACTACCGTAAACTAAGAGTCAAACCTGTAAAATAGGCAGTAAAAGAGCAAAAGTCGAAAACTCTTTCGGAACACTATGAGCCATCCGCACATATAATGTCACCTACTTATAAACATGCATAAATATTTCCACGCTGCAAACAGTGAGATCAAAGTCTCGTACGAATGAAACAAGGACCAAAAATATATGTTGCTAGTGAATGGAAATAACTAAGTGAGAACCACCGACACGGAGGAAAGGAGTTAAGAGACTTCCAACCAGACAAGTATAAAAATCATTTATTTTGGTTACATTAACATTTTGCAGGTCAAGCAAAAAAGTGTATTCACCAAATGAGAAGTGCTTTACAATGAATTATCGAAAAAGAATAGATGCGAGAGAGGAAGATGTGAGGACTTTATAACTTGTGTAATCATTTTAGATAACGCAATTACATGTGGAGATGAACTACCCCTAACCCTCTGGATCAATAGGAACGAAAACAAGATTTGGATGAAGTCGGTACTTCACGGAAAGTTAAGAAGTTCTTTTTCAATACGTTCAAGAAAGTCAATGGGAAGTTGCAAGAGCATGAAGAAGCTGTAAACAAACGTCGAGTGTAGTAAGAAAAAACAAACGTCGAGTGTAGTGAGAAAAGTTTTCCAGCATTGTAAACGTCGTTTACTTTCAAAAGAGATCTAATTTGCGTATCCATGCTGATATGAGTTGCCAAGATGAACACCAAGAAGTTTACTAGTCGTGGATATCCATTACGCGTCCAACGGAGTATCAATTGTTCTTCCAGGCATCGATCCAGAAACCTGATAACTTTTGCAAATTCAACAGGACCACAGAGATGACACTATAATCACAAGAAACGTGTTCAAATTCTGTAAATTCGTTATCATAAGTACTCGTAAAAACTAGACCTACGACATCACCCATAGCCGGAAATAAGTTGTCTGTCATGTTCTGTTTTGGGATAGAACAACAATGGTCGTGAGAAGGAAGGTCCATGTTGAGAAAGACATCGGTGACACATACACGGAGGAAAGGTTTAATGGACAAAGTAAGCAAAGGTTCAGAGAAGGCATTTTCTTATCTAACACCACGAGAATGTGAGAAAGATTCCAAAACCAAGGACCCATGACATACCATAATGGAGGCATGAAGATATAGTAACTGAATACAGGGAATAAACGCGTTTCTTCAAATAAAGAAATACTTTAAAACATGGAACGTTAAAGAATGATTCACACGGTCAAATGTTGATAACTGATCAATATTAAAAAAAGTGCCATCTCAACCACTCCTGACAGCGGTAGTTTCGCTCTTCTTTAGGTACTGTAGCCAATTCCGCTTCATATAGAAAAGGATTATTTAATAAGGTAAAGGAAACATCTCTCTGGAGGCAATGTTTTGATTGTACTGTGGGTGACTGACGACTTTCATGGATGTACTTTCTATAAAATCCCAAGTTATCTAGGCTATGTGTGAAGAGACATAATCACTAAATGAAAAACAATTTTCCGTCTCCTTCTTGGATCCTTTCAAGCTACTCGTATAGGCAAAGTTTTGAACAGTGCTGAACAACACTTTGAACCTACAATACAGAAATAAAAAACTACTCCATTTGAGTAGGAAGTTAAACCATGTATCTTCCCAGCTTTCTGGATTAATTCATTATAACGGGAGGAGAATCGTCTGGAAAGACACGTACTAACGATTGGAGTTTTTCTCTGTGTTATGTTGGCAAATGCTGGGAAGGGAAAAACAATCACGATATCTTATATACAGATGATACATAATCCAGTGTTCGTTTTCGAAAAGTCGTATAATCCTGATGACGGATATTGAACAATGAACAAAAACTGGATGACGGGTACCCTAATAACGGATAAAATGCGAATGACGGATACCCGGATGACAAGTAATATTCGGATATCGTATAAAATCCGGATGAACAGCTATTTGGATAACAATATCTAAATGCCAGGTAATATCCGGATAATGCATATAATCTGGATTAAGTATATGCGAATAACGAATAATATTCGGATAGCGGATAAAACCAAATATGCATGTGGCCGTATTCCCAAGACGTCAGATTCACACACCATGTTTCATCATGGTCGCATCTATGAATCATTTTAGAACACCAATCTACACGGTCTTCAATGTTCCCTATTTGTGACGATCTCGGGCACTCACTTACTCGTAAGGAGGTATGCACGAGGAATATCCAGAAAGTCACTCACGTTTCGGCGGGATGCCGCTAGGGGCGGGACGAGAGCCCCATTTTGTGTAGGGACTTCCGCCCATTCAGTGCGCATCCAGCTGTGGACGTGTGAAGTTCGTGTTGCTTCTTCTCTGTTCATAATACATTGTTAGTATGAGTGCTTCGATTGAAAATCCTGCCAGTTGTGAAATGAGATTGGTCATACGGTTTTTGTTGGCGAAAAACACTTAACCGATTGACATTTATCGACAACTGTGAGTGAAGTTTACGGTAAAGATGTGAGTAAAAGTTGAGTGAGGCGTTGGTGCCTCATTTTTAAAGATGGCCGCAAACGTTCACGATGAAGACGAAAGTGGGCTTTTATACATTGTGACCATCCGCCATATAGCCCTTATCTCGCAACAAGTAACTACCATTTGTTTTCCCACATGAAGACCTGGCTAGCAAAGCAGCGCTTTGATCACGACGCAGAACTTTAGGCTGGCGTGCAGAAATGGTTGAAGTCACAGGCGGCAACTTTTTATGACAATGGCCTTGTAAGTTTGTGCATCGCTACGATAAATGCCGAAACTTGTACGGCACGAAAAGTAGTGTAAGAGTGTGTCTCTTTAAAATGTATATTAAAATAAAAAATGTCTACTTTAATTTGTCTCCTTTCTATTCCAGAACGTGAGTTACTTTCTGGATAGTCCTCGTAAAATAAATTATAAAACTAGCCTCTTGTAATTAAATTCTAAAATCGTGAAGGACAAATACGCAACAGTGCTCCCTTACGATGTTTGTGCCCATTTGCTTCGGTTTTAACTAATACTGCCGAAGATTTACAACAATAATATGAAGTTCTGTGAAGGGATGGAAGTTGAGAGAACCGCCATAACTTCCTATTAGCCATGTTCTACACGACATTAACCCAATCTTTTATAATTCTCCTTTATCAAATGTTACTTTGATCTGATTTTTTTTTTTTTTTTTTTTTTTTTTTTTTTTTTTTACAATTTAAGAATATTTGGAGTAGCCACACAAAAAGTGCTATAATCTCTAAAACTATGCAGTAACAATTGTTTTTATTCGCATAGTAGGTAAGGAGCAAGGACAACAGAGACAGAGTAATTTAGAAACTCATTCCATGAATTCCACTTTTAATTATCTTCCTAGGTACCTAAGAGGAGAAGGTGAAACAAGAATGGGAAAAGATATGAGAATGAGTGAGAAATTTAATACTTGAAATTTTAAATGTGGACATAATAAAGGAGGAAAATGGAGTGTGAAAATAATATAAATTGGAAAATAAGCCGAACGAATTTTAATACGTTATGAATGGATAATTATAAAAGAATAAAAAGCAGATCAATTAAGTGAGTAGCTGCACCAATGAAATGACAAAGATCAAAATATGGGCCGATATTGGAATGTAACAAGAGATATAATGTTCTGTGAAATGTTGAGCAATTATTATTTCCGCCTCGATTAACTTTTCTTTCAAAATACGGCAATAGATCAAGAACCAAGCCCTGTGTTTTAGTCCCGATCATTCCTGGCTGTAGATTACCAACGTACAAAAACTTCTTCCTAAGCTGAACATGTAACTTGACCTAGTCGTTTTTCTTTTTAAAGCTTTTTATATATCCCATGAGGCAAATATGAGTATTATATCTGAAGCACTAGTTATATGCTCACCGAAAGGCATTAGTGAACCTTGACACTTGTGAGAGTTTAGTGAATTAGATATTCATACAGACAGTAATAGAAATTAGACGAACTCATTACGGCATTGATTATACAGAGTGTTGCAAAACAACAACGACAAAACCACCTCACGGGGTTCCTCACAAGGAAACTAAAAAAAGTATAGACAACACTAGGTGTACAAATGCTTCGTTTCTGTGCTAATGGTTGCCGAAAGCGTGGGAAAATGGACTTTAGAGCTTCATATTTGCAATACCATTAGCAGTAGAACTGAGGCGATAATGTATCCTCAAGTTCTTCAAACCTGATCTGTTTGAGATATCGACTTGCTGCAAACTAATTAGTGTTACTTGTTGGAACGTGGTTCCATTCATCCTTATTTCAACACACCTTTACTTCAGGGAATTTTGGGAATCTCCTGCTTCCTTTGGGGAATACCTCTTGCACGCCCGTTGTACAATTTTTGAATATGCATTTTTGTATAAAGAAGTTTTGAGTCTATGGCGGTACCACGCAGCTTCAGTTCTACTGTTAATGGTATTGGAAATATCAAGGTTTCAAATTCATGTTCCTATACTTTAGGTAGCCTATAACGCCGAAACGAATCATTTGTGTACCCTCAATGTTCTATACCTTTTTCTCTTATTTTCATCTGATGAATCTCGTGAGGTGGTTTTGTCGGTATTGTTTTTGCAACATCCTGTATAATGTTTAAAATCGATTTCGAAGATGACTTGCTCACAGACGCAAGAATTCACGCAACATTGCACCATTCCACTCCTCCATTACGTTTTGTTTATACTCCTACGAATTGGCAACCGTATGGGAGTATGCTATTGAACAAACCTGGCGACAGCTAAACATCTTCTGAAGAGAGCAATCATCTTTGATTAAGATGGTCGTTCTACTTACTTACTTTGTATCATCGGTTGAATGTTGTGCAATCAGTTCAGCTACGTGAAATGCTTTCCATTTGACATTTACGTGTATAATGTACATTACTGGATGTATTAATCATTCCGTAATTGCACTGATGAGTAACATTGTTCAAGCAAATTAGGAAGCTATGGTCCATTCAACTTGATGTACTTGGCATTACTTCATTATGCACCGTATGTATGTAAATGTGTACTTCTATGTTTCCGCACTATAAAATGTGGATTGTCTGGAGTACTAGAGAGTGGTGTAATACACATGTAGAGTTGTAGCTAATTAATATTGACTGTCAAAAGACGATCATAGCATAATAATTTTCAACCACTACTTGATCTTTGTACACCAATTACTCACTGAATTGACAGATCAAAGGAGTGCATAATCTATAGTGTCGGTTCAATCTTCACTATGGTGCTGGCAACCTTAACCCACGACCATTTCCATACATAGATTTAGCATATCGTTTCTTTAGAGTACACTTGTCACATGTCCATTTCTTCGAATTAAATATGAGTTTTCCAAAATTTCGGTTGTTCAGAACCATATATTTCTTCTAATGTTTGTAAAGAAACTAAGGGAAAGCTCTATCTAATAAAAAAAGTTTCAATTTTTTAACATAATTCCCTTACTTTTAATGGATATTTCAATCCTCAAATTGCTCTCCTGTAAAACTTAAAAAGTGGACATGTGATAAGTGTGCTCTGAAGATGCGATATGTTAATTACGAATTAAGAATTAGGAATGAGATCGTAGAGAATTAATTGTAACAATTAAGAATGAGATTGTAGAGAAAATAAACTAGTTTAAATACTTGGAAACAAAAAATTAGTCATGGGGGAAAACAAGAAGGAACTTAGTATCAGTCAACGCATGTTTCTATTCAGCCCGGAAGTTCGTCATCTCGCGATTAAATACCAAGAAAATTATTTGAAAGTGTACAGAATGGCTATTCTGCCGTTAATACTTTATGGTTGCGAAAGTTGGAATACGACCCCCAGTAGACAGATATAAATTGCAAGTGTTTGAAAATAAGGAGTTGACAAATATGTACAAGCCAATACGGAACGAGATGACGGAGAATGCACAATAAAGAACTCTACAAAGTGTACGATTTGCCCTATGAATAATGAAATCACGAGGCTAAGATGAGCAGGTCATGGGCAATGGGCACTCCCACTAAAACATGAAGAATTTTAAGTAAAGTTTCAGAGTCTAGGATATTTTAACTGTATCATATTCACAACTCTATATCTTTTAAACTGTGTCAATTTGTCAAGTTGTTTAAAAACTGAGATTGAAAATTGTTAGAATGAAGTATTTTCCGTCTGCAACAAAGAAACATTTTTGATTGTCTGAACCAAACATGACATCATATTTTATGAATGATACATGAAAATGGAAGCAACCGGAGAATTTCTAGTGTGTTTACTTATTTACGGTTACGTGAGTAATATTTTTCAAAGCAAGTACTCCTACATTTCAAATCATTCCGAAACCTTTGTGATACTTGAGAGGGAAAGACGCAGAATAACATCCAAAGACGCTGTCCTTCGTTCATCCTTATGAATGGAATATAGAGATGGGTCGATACCATAAATTCTGGATACTCGATACCCGATACCGATACTTATTTCTGACCTTCGATACTCTATACTTACTTCAAAATTACAATCCAAATTTTATACCAGGTGTATGCATAAGTTTTTCCGTTTTTTGTGGTAAAGAAAACACGTAATTTTCAAGGAAAATTAATTTTGTTTTATTCAAAATATTGGCCATCGGCTTCTATACATTTCGCCCATCTTTCAGGTAATTGATGCATACCATGCCAGAAAAACTGCTTGTCTTTCGCGGAAAACCATTCGTCGAGCCATTTTCCAACGTCTTCGAAATTGCTGAAGTGTTGCTTTGCGAGCGCGTGCCCCATTGATGCGAAGAGGTAATAGTCAGATGGCGCCAGGTCTGGGGAGTACGGCGGGTGCGGAAGGATGTCCCATCCAAGCGATTTCAAAGTGTCTTTCACTAGTTTTGCTGTGTGAGACGGCGCATTGTCATGTAACACAATCACTTTGCCATGTTTTCGGGCCCATTTCGGTCGTCTTTCCATCAATGCGTGATTTAAATTAATCATTTGTTGGCGATAGCGTTGTGCATTAACGGTTTCGCCGGGCTTCAAGAGTTCATAATACACAATACCGCTCTGGTCCCTTCAGACACAAAGCATGGTCTTCTTGCCGAAGCGTCTTCAAGACGTCGGTGGAAGAAGGGGACAGCTCCAATTTATGAAAATTTTCAGGAATAAAAAAACGTTTTAAAAATTCATTTTTAAAGATTTTGTCTTTATATTCGGTATTATATTAGAATTTAATATCTTATGGAATATTGGCCGGAGCTGTCTTGTTCTTGTACAGAAAGAAAGATAATATTTTTCTTCATATATATCTATGTACAACACACAATCGGAAAAAATGGAGCTGTCCCCTTCTTGCACCGACGTCTTCAATTACTATTGTGCTGTAGGAAGCAAACAAATTTGTATCGTCTATCTTGTATACATTGAATTAATTAAGCCGAAACGAAAGTTGGTTTGTCAGATATAAATGTTCATAATTTCTATAATAATTAATGAATTTCACTGAAAGTTTCACAACTTAGTCCCAAAATATTGTTAATCAATCTAGAAAAGTTTTACTACATAATTACTTACAGAAATGAAGTTATTGTCCAAAACATACCTTTACGAAAGAAACAAGTTGGCCTTATAATAGGCGTGACGTCATTACAGATGATAACTACGTTATACAATTGACGCTCTGAATAAATCTTGAATATGCAAAATTAATTTATAAAAGTGACTATTGAACGGAGAATAGTGGCTGGAGTTGAAACCAAAATTAACTAAGCATGTCGAATTGTTAAATTTATAATTAACGTCAAAATTTCTTCGAAAAATTGTACGCAAAATTGGTTGAATAAACATGTCGTTAATTTGACTAGTAATGGAGATATGCGGTAGCTGTTTACATTGCTAACCGGGAATTTCAAAAGGATTTGGAAACTGGAGACGAAAAATTAGGCATATGATTATTAGAATCTAACGCTCCGATATTTGAAATGCAGAAATTCGGTCAATAGCGGCCCCATACTAAAATTTAGAACATGTTATACATTATGACAAATAATCTCAAAACAAAATAAATAAGTTTATTGACGTGAAATTTCTAAGTAAACTTGTTGAGATGAACTTTCTTGTTAGCACTTGTATCGGTTCTTGTTACGACTATTAATATATTTCACCGGAATGGATGAAATGATGTCGGAATATTCTTCTAATTACTAAAATTGGCATATATAGCTACCAATCGCAGGTGGGGCTCTGGAATTAGAAATGACGGAAAGTCCAGACATCCATCCTTCTGGTCGGTAAAATTGGAACTGAAACTAACATGGCGGGGAGAGCAGTTCTGCCATCAAACGGAGAAGAAGGCTGATTCACACCAATCAGCAAGAAACACGAAGCCAAGCATTGACTAGGATCCAATCAAAAACAAGCATTAGATCCAAGTCAATGCTGCGTGACTAACGGAAACCTGGATAGATAACGACGGAAAACCAAAGCAAAATAAAACAAAACACGCTCAAAGCGTGACTAAAACCAAACAAAGAGAATAAGCTAAGGAGAGCACGAAAGTAAACATAGCGTACTAAGAAAATAAAAGGGGAAGAAAATAAAAATGGAACAGCAACAACAAAAATATTACAGGAACTTTTACATCATTCTTTTACTTTTACATCACCCGTGCTGCCATTTTGAACATAAGGGCACATATACTCTTTTAATAGATAGTTTTCAACTTTCATTTGAACTTTTGGATTGTTGTGAAAGAGAGAGGTTAGGTATTTGTCACTCTACAAAGGTTCTGGTCAGTCACACGATACCCTAGAGCTAACGACACCTGGTCGTTGGTCAGAGGGTTGGTCTACAGTGTTGAGAACCGTTTGTTTGACCGCTCGGCCTTCCTTTTGTCAACCAACGCATCTCCAACATTAGCCCAAACAAACTCCAAATTAGTTCATTATGATAAATTTAAAGCGAAATGATTTGAAATACGCCTAAATCCACTTGTTGGTCTCACATCTTCGACCCAACATACGGTTTTGGGTTGACAATGTAGACTGAAATCACAGTTGGTCCAACGTTGGGTATCACCAAACAAAGAACCAACGATGACAACCATACCCTTCAGCTGGCCCAATAGACATTGCTACAAGACAAAGAACTTGGCGCCACCTTATTAACATGCCGTCTTCCCAAGTAATGTCCTTAGTGAGGGAAGAAAAGTACAGCCAAAGTCCATATGTGTTGTTGTCCTGCGAGCAGGATGCGCAGTCCATATGTGCATGGTGATACACCACGTGTGATGTCACAAGTACATTTAGATTAGCATTACATTTGCAGAACATTTAGAGGACCTTTCAATTATCTGTCCTCTTTCCGACATAACTTAAGGAGTTCACAGCGTTATCTTTTCTCCGTGTAACACTACTGGATTCAGATTTTGTGATAATCCTCTTTTGTGTGATACATAAACTTTTGCTTATGTGTAATAAAATATTTTCCTTCAATCTCCGTTTCCTTAGCTGCTTGGCGAAGATTTTGGAACAGCCCTCATATAAAAAGTTTATGGCTTTGGCACGAACTGTATAACTTGTATAAAATTCCATTGAGAGCAATCCGCCTTGTAAACATTTGAAAATAATTTTAAATACTACTGGTTTCTTTTCCATTACCATCAGCGATTATAAACGTATCAAATGTTCTACAATCTTCTGTCAGTCATTATATTTGCTTAAACGACTACCACAAAACGCATTCAAACTATTCTTCTTTAATTTTCCAGCTTCTTTTCTTCATTATATGTGGGAGAATTTTCATCCATTCTTGCTTTTATAACGGTCTCGATTATTCAATTATGAATCACCATGAACATTAAATTACTATAAAGAACTCCGCGGTCATAAACAGAGTTATATCGTCGCAGTATTGTAGCTGTGAACGTACATCTACGAAGAGTTGTTGTTTGTTCCTGCTGAGGGATATAAAACCGTACTTAACCAATAATTCATATTAAGCTTATTGTGTACAACGACATTTGTGGCCTCGGTTCAGTCTAGCGAGAAAAATAACCATATATATTGCTATTTATTTCCGTATACAAACTCAGGGACAATGTGATACGGTTAAATTTAAAGGCTATAAAAATATTGGCAGACTCATTACTTTGATAAGTATACTAAGTTCTTACAGTTCTGTAGTGGTTTATTACTAAAACGTAAACACGGTTTCTGAAACTTTTTTTTTTCTCCTGAAAATACTAAACGATTATTTGTTGATAATTTAGAACCGGAGTTTAATTGAAATAAGATGTACTTGATGAACACTCAACGATTACCAAATTATAGCACAGATATAATGTTGGGTTGGTTCAACTCGTGACTTTAAATCAGTGTTCTACATCGTTTTCAAACTAAATGAATTCCACGAGGATTCGTAGACTTCTGAATACTGTATGATATATATGCAGCCAAGTGTACGGTTCATAGTTCTATATGGTAGTCCACAGTATAATTATGGAACGTGGTGACGTTCTTAAGTAGCTTTAAATTTGTTCTCTAAAGTCACATAAGAATTCAATAGGGTTGAGATCCGGAGAATTAAATGGCCAATTGAAATTCTGAAATTGACCATCGTGCTCGTTAACATGCATGCGTGCATACAAAACACAAGTCCAATGACATTGTAAGTTGTTATTTTCGACAGTGATTATTTTCAAATGGAAACTATATTACTTCTGAGTGTTTTGAACATCTGTTTGCATATTTATATAATTAGTGTTTATCATTACCTACTTTCTCCATCTTCATCGCAAGCACGAGAACTTTTAGCAGATAGAACTGATTAGTCAATCAGAAGTGCATATTTAGCTACAATGGCTAGAATTGAACTTGAAAAAGAAAATGTAATCAATCTTCCATACTGCTTCTTTCCTCCTGCACAGGCGTGGATATATAAATGGGACCACTGGGCCCGAGCTCAGGGCGCGCTACATTATGGGAGCCACAATTATTACTAACAACTACCAGGCATTATGGGAGAGTAATACTGGTTGGGGTGGTGCACATGGTGATTACATGACAGAAGAGTGTTGCCAGAACAGAGCGGATGACAAAATACGTTGGTCATAACAGAGTGTACCACAAAAGCACCACTGTCAAAACAACTACCGCGTCAAAAAAAAGTGTTCAACACAACAGTGTGTGTCAAATAAGTGCTGCGTGAAAACAGAGCTAATCGAAATTCTGCGTATATTGGAAAGTCAACCTCGGTATGACCCAGTGACCTCTCCCATCTAAAAGCGATACTGGACTGATTGATGCCATTAAAATATTAATTAATTTATGTTGTCTGGGAGCAAAAGGGCCAGTTAATATTCAATCGTTCATTCCAGTCTAAACCATTGCGTTAAACCTATCTGCACCAACTTTGCATAACGTTCGACACAATAGGAAAATTCCGTAGGTATTACAGTCCGTAAGAATCCCAGTTGTCAGTGTTGCTAATCAATTTTAGAAAAAATCATCTAAACCAATATGGACAAAATTTTCTGTTCAACGTTTTTTTTTTTTTTTTTTACATGTGTTATCGCTGTATGGCCTATTTTTTTAGGCATCAGCAACAAGTGTTGTGAAGCATTATACAACCGCTCTGTCCATCCGTGTGACTGTCGATAACTCAGTGACTAAAGGTGTCTACGAGATGAGTTCAAACCCATGTAGATAATCTAGATCGCATGGGCGAATATCGAGATACGGAGGACAATCTTCCAACTCAGGAACTACTAAGACCTCCAGTAGCATACATACGTTGAAAATACGTGGATTAAACGTTAGTACCGAAACGTAATTTTAACGTTGTATATGTACCGAAATGTACGTTGAATAACGCTTGAAAAGAAACAGGTTGAAATAAAAAAGCTGACGATGAGGAAACAGGTTTTGTTGGCCAAAACAGAGCATGGTTGCTGTCTATTAATATATAAATTTAGCTGTATTTTGTCTGTTGCTTTCATCATGATATATTAATTTTCCAACAGTAAATTCTCCAACTGTCTGCTGTGGGGTTCGTAGCTGGAACTTTCCACATTCGTCGTAGGTAGCTCGTCACGCTAACCACTCAACCACGGAGTCGTCTTTAGAATCACTACTCCTTTACTATTTCCTTCAGTGGCGTCGCCAAAATTTTGCTGAGGGGTGCGAAATCATAAAAGGAGGTGTGGTGCGGGACATATAGTTGGAATAAACCTTAATGGCGAATATCTTCATAACCTACGATTCGTTGATGATATAGTCCTGATTGCTTTAAGTACAGAAGAACTACAAAGCAGAATGGAAGAACTGAGTAATGAGAGTTCGAAAATAGGTCTTAAAATGAATTTAAGTAACAAAAGTAATGTACAATGAACATGCTGCAAAGAAGGAAATAAAGATTAACGGAGAGGCAATAGGCATAATTGATGACTATGTTTACCTAGGGCAGCTCAAAACATCGATTGCCAAGTTGACTGATGAAATAAATAGAAAATGTAAAAATGGCGTGGAGTTCGTTTTGAAGACTACACTTTATTTTCAAAAGCAAACTACCAATCTGTCTCAAGCGTAAAGTTTATAGTCAATACGTCTTCCTGTAATGATGTACGACTGTGAAACTTGAACATTGAATGCGCAAACAACTCAAAGATTAAGAGTCACACAAAGAGAAATGGAGGGATGCATGTTAGAAATAACGAGGAAGGACAGGAAGACAAATGAATGGATTCGCACACAAACAAAAAGTAATAAAGATGCGAAGATGAGTGGAGACGGGCCGGTCACATAGCTAGACGAACAGATAGAATATGTGCGGCAAATGTGCTAACTACATTGGATTCCTAGAGAAAAGAAACGACCGAGACGACGTCCAAATGGCAGGTAGGTAGATGAAATCAAACATTTTTCAAGAGCTACATGAATGAGGATAACAGCAGACCGAGATATGTGGAAAGAAAAGGCTAAGGATTCGTCAGCAGTGAATTGAAAACGGCCGAATACGACCGCCCCGCTGGTCTGGTGGTTACCGTCGCTGACTGCTAATCGTGCGTTTCCGGGTTCGATTCCCGGCTTTGCCAAGGGATTTTTTTCCAAAGCGCGAATATCTGGAACGGTGCTGTGAATAAAAGACAGTGGTGGTCACAGTTGAGAGCTTCGGCTCTCCTCTCCCAACACGTCTGGCCAGCGTGAGAGCAGTAGACCAACTCCTTCCTCCGGGAGAGGTCTCATCCAATAGTGGATTGAATATGGCTGTGAATTATAATTGTATAATGGTTTTATCAAATTTCCAGGTTTTGCCCTTAAGTTGAAACGCGCCTTATACACATGGACGTGTTGCATTATGAAAAATACGACACCTTTTATGCGTTGATCATCTGAGGTAAATGTCTTTGCTTTCAGGATAACTTTATTCTTTGCACATCAAATTGCTCTAAGGTGGTCAGTGGTACTTTCCAGCAGCAAGTGCCTGACGAACGTCACATTCTTTGCTCTGAAACACCCGAGAAACTATATTCATCTCTTTGAGAATAGTGCTAAAAACCTTGACAAGTCTATGTAAAGTAACAATAATGGCAGGCAATTCACATTTTACAGCGTCGCAAACTGCTGATTGGCAGGTCTATGTTTTCTCACTTAAAGCCTTCAACTTATCCCACCACAACCCCCAGAGGCAACCGTGAAGTTCCCCCAGTTCGGTGTGCTTCCAGAGTTGACAATATTTATTTTTTGTTAACTCAAAAGACTGATAGTGATCGAAGTAGCAAAGGAAAGGAATTGCACGAGATATTTGGTGTCTTCTTAGGTAATTTTGGAACGATTTAATTACGAATGCGCTTGATAGTGCACTTATAATTTCAATGAACAAATAGGGGTGCAGAACTTTGCTCGGGGGGTGCGCCCGCATCCTTCTTAACCCTCTGAAAACGACCCTGATTCAATTTATGTTACGAAGACGTTATGTATGGTAAAAAGCAGTCTTGAATGCAGTGGCCACGAATTCAGACGTGTCGTTTTACCATCACGTAAGAATAAGAATAAAGAATACTTTCCTTCTTTCTTTGTTATGTGCATATTTCTTTCTTCAACACTTTGATCATCGTTGCACTATTAAATTTGTAGGCCTACTTCTCAAGAAGTGTAATATTTCGCCTTAGAAAAGCGAATATAAACCGAAATCTTTATCATAGTTGAAAAGGAAAGTTGAAAACAGTTCACATTAACGCGCTATTAACGAAACTAAATGTTCTTTGAAATATAGTTTAAAATTCATCATGTTCTCAACATGCAAAAGAGAACACAAAATAATAGTTAGTGGCATTCAATTAGCTTTTGATTACAAATCTTATTTCATTAAATTAGAAAGAATCTCATGAAACAAAAATCTATACCATAGTTGAAAATAACAGTTGAATCCAAGTCGAACTAACATCTTATCAACAATATCAAGTCTTTGTTAAAATATGATTTAAAATTAAACGTAATTTTTTCAACCGATAACGGTTAATCAACGAAAAATACAAGAAATCAACGTTCAAAACACGTTTGTATGCTACTAAGGGCCAGGAATGTAGCGGATTTGTTTATGGAAAGGTATCGAGGCAAGTATAAAGCCTATAAATAATCAAGATCACAGGTGCGTGTCCGAGGGAAGGGGAAACCAAAGTTTACAGAGCCCAAGATTCTTGAACTATAAATCTGGGACTGCCCACGGTATTGTCACTTGGACAGTCATGTCGTCTTGGATGATATTCTTTGGTCAAAAAGGAACGTTAATCGACATACTTGATATTGTAGCCAAGTATGTTAGTACGTGACGCATTATGATACTGTGAATTCTGCACGTTTGCCCTATGTTGTGTTTAACTGTCAGTTTCTGTACTATTACACGAACCTTCTCCAACTACTACTAAGATGTCCTGTTTGGGTTATAGCCAAACCTAAACAGTATACACCTCAACTTGTTTGTCTCCAAGCTGTGACACATCATTTGCACTTCGCAGTCGTAATCTTATTAAAAGAACCGAAGACAGTGTTATTGTTCAGATAGCGTTCGTCTTGCCAATACTCTTTCTTGCTTCAGTCAAAATTTAATAATCACTGAAAGTATAAGGAACATGGACTTAAAGTTGTCTTTCATTTTATTTATACATTAACGGGTTATGCAGTCTGTACGGTTTAATGGAATTTTTGGCTAGAACATCTTCCAGGTAAGATAAGCATTCTCCTGGTGAAACGGAAACAAACGTAACAATATCTGTCATGATTGCTGAGTGAGTAGAATACGAGCATCTTCCCAGTTCGCTGATGTTTCATATTATATTTTTAAACCTATCATCATCATTATATAGCCATTTTCTATCCACTGTTGGATGAGATTCTCCCCCTTCTAAACCTATACATAATTATAAATTTCTATTCCACATTTTGGAGACTGTTCACGTGGTTCTGTATATCAATCCAGATAACTCTGAATTCTGAGGGGGGAAGAACATTGCCACTGTGAAAAGCTACTCAATTGATTGTATACAAGTAATACAAAGTATGTGATATGGAGTGTCAGTAAATACATTTATTTCTCGTACGTCTTTAGAGTCAATAAACTTGTAAGCACCGGGCGTTTTGTGTACGTACTCTCACAACGATTTCTCCATGGTTACGTGATGAAGAGCTTTAAATGTTAAGCTTATTTTTGCGTCTCCCATTTCAAACGTTCTTTCATGTTCGCTGTTCTGTTCCTTTATCCTTTTGCATGTCTGGCGCTCATATCTCCTTTATTCCACATGTTGCTTCTCAAGAACTCTTTTTATTTTCATTTTGGCAGAACTCTCTTTACATTTAAAGCTAATGAACATCCGGTTTTGTTTATGTTACTATGTTGACAAGTTTGTTTGTGCATCACTTCCAGAAAGCAAATAATTCCTTACTCATCTTTCAGCATTGCTTTGCTTAACACGTTCCCGAAATATGTTTCATATTGTGTTCTTCAAGCTTCCTTGGGTAGCCACAAAATACACCTTACAATGAAGCAAAGTAAAGCAAAGCGGTGCTACATTAAATTAATGTATTTCATTAATTTACACATTTAGTGACAGAGCAGAGTAAAGCGGCGAAGAGCATAACCAAATTTGAGGATTTACTACGGCGATGCTTTGCTTCTCTTTGCTCCACTCTAACTTGCTTTTCTTTGAGTGCTGCTATCCTTTTGGTTCCCTTATTAACTTAAGTCACCGCGATGTATTATGAGCGGTCTTCAATCACATAAAAGTAACAAAAATAACAGATGACAGCACAATTGTCATTGGCTGCGGGTAACGTGGAGTAATATGAAATACAGTCGACTCCCGATTTACCGGGGGCGACTTAACCGGTGCTCCTCCAAACTAAGAAAAGATTTACATCTATTGCAAGAATCAGCAGCAGGCACGCTAGAGAGAAAGAGAGAGAGAGAGAGCAGACATGGAATTTGACAATGAGATTCGAGTTAACAACGACTTTTCAGGTCTTCCCCTACCCTCTGCCCTTACCCAAACTGTTTTTAACAACCTGACCTCAGCCCTTCCTCACGTAACAGAGCACTTCCTGTGTCCTGTCCCCCACCTGGTGCCCCTGTTACTTTCGGCATTAGGAACGGTTTTCTGTATATTCCTGTTCGATTTTAAAGCGATAAGAATCACCCCGTTCCTATTTACTGCCTAACCATACTTATTTTACGAAAAAAAAAGAAAAAAGTCGCGAAATGGTGCGTACATATTTATTTCTTGTTTGTTGATACAGTTGATTTGAAACTTTATTAAAGTCCACTTCTTGAAAATGCAGTACAGGTAAATTGCAGGGTTCCCACTCGCCTGGAAAACCTGGAATAGTCAGGGAATCCAGCTTAGCACTAAAAAGTCCTGGAAAAGTCAGGGAATTTCACTAAAAATGTGTGAAAACCTAGAAAAGTCAGGGAATTTGATAGCTTATTGTTTGAAGTTCATTTAGCTACAGCAGGCATTTAATGTTAGATCGTTTTTGAAATTACTTGGAGACTAATGTACCAACCATGAAGCAATTTAAGAAAAGAATACAATGAAATATTTTGATGTATCTTTATTTTCCCATGGAATTATGATATATATACAAAATGGGGTACCTGGAAATTTCTGAGTAGTGACCTGAAAAAGTCAGGGAATTTGATCTTGGCAAATGAGTGGGAACCCTGAATTGCCATGTAGCGTTTTTGCATTCATTATTTAGTGGTTATTTATGTTTCTCGTTTCCTTCCCTGCCATTGGATTAACCGTGATTTCGAGTTAACCGTGGATATCTTCCCCTCTATTACCCCTGGAAATCATTAGTCAACGGTATATCCGCTGTTGTTGCTACGTCAAATAAATAATAGCATCCATATGTAGTGACTTATCAGCTTTTTAAGGATATTGTCAACGCAGTAACATCCAAGGAAGCAACGTCACCTTCACCGCACTGTAGGGATGTTTGAAATTTCAGAATTTCGGAATGGAAATAGGTTTCCGGAATCGGAATTCCGGAAGTCAAAAGTCGGTAATGTGGGAAAGTCGGAATTCCAGAATCGAAGAAATTCCAAAATTGACCTCGTGCGCGCTCACGTATGTCACGAACGATGAAGAGCCTTTCCGACAGTTGGGCGACTGGTGTAGTGAGTAGGATCGCTGGCTAGGAGGCAGGTGTTCGATTGCCCCAGGTAAAGCTTTTTTCTAGTTTTTACCAACACTACTTTTTGTTAGTACGTTTTGAATAATTACTCTTTTTTCATTTTCAAAATTTTACACAAGTCATGGAAATAAGTAAAGTAAGATTAAACTCTTTTTCTCGTTATATGTATTTTTAACATTTTATACAATTCACAGAAATAGGTTAGGTTAAGTAAAGCCCAGTTAGATTCTTTTTTGTCATTTTACGCCATGCAAACATCATACATCACGTCTAACACTAAAATTGATCGCTGCCCTGATGTCACTTCCTTGGATGTTGCTGCGGAGAAACGGACGTGCTTTGTCAGTGCATGTTACAGCGAAACAATGTTTATGAACACACATTACTTTTGCAGTGTTTAAAATAGGAAAATAGACTCCGGGATGTGTCCAAAATTTTAAAATTTTATCTACCGGTCTTCTAAAATCTACCTCTATAGTCTCAAAGACGAGTTCCTTGAGAAAAGAGTCTTCTGAGATAAACTCAGAGCCTCTATTACAGATTCCAGTCGCACACTAAGTGGTGCCATTTAGCCTGTTCTCTCTAGTTCGCCGGAACCGATTTTTTTGTCAGGCATGCGGAACCGGATATCAAGTCGTTCTTTAACTTATAACTAAATATTATAAAGTTCTGTCAGTTACGACAGGTACGAGCAGATTTAATTATCAACAAGTAAACTACCGATAATAAAATTGTGAATGTTCTGGAGCTACAAAACAACTAGTAAATAATTAACAACGATTCTAAACGAGTCTCCTCAATTAAATCCATATCAATATGTATTTTTTATATTTTCTTCAGTTTCATTATTGCCTTAAATTACTCGTTCCTTGTTGCGTTCCCTGGGAACTTAATACGTGAATTTCACATAAAGCCAGTATGTCCAGAAGCTAAATCAATTTTATCGTTTAAATTGAAGTATTGATTTCTAAACGTCTGCATTAAGCTATTGTTTGTTGTTGTTGTTGCTTCTGTTTTATGCAGGAAGATAACATATAAGGTTTGTCTATAAAGTATCCGACCATAGGCCTGGACAATAAAACTGCATACCTGTTGTCTTTCAGTTCCTAATCCATACACTTAACCCAAACGATCCTGCTATTACTGGAAATATGCCTGGAACATCTCTTTTGGAACTGCTACCAACTACGCTGTCGCTTTGTACATGATGTCCTCTCAGATGCTGAAGGGGGTATGTTCGAGTGTCGATATGCCTTTAGGGAAAAGAAAGAAGTCACAAGCAGTCTTGGCAAATCGATAGGAATACCGTTCCTTCCCAAGAATTGGATGTAGTGCGACCGGGGCGTTATTCCAATATAGGTGCCAGTTATGTGAAGCCTACAGATCTGATCCCTTGCGACAATTTGCATCACATAGGCGACAGAGAACGTCAAGACAGTATTCCTTCGTAACTGTTCGTCCTTCTGATACGAATTCGTGATATGCACAATTCCACGGTAGTCAAAGATTACAATCAGCATCTGGAGGGAGATGGATGCTTCCATTGTTTTCATTGCCGCGTGCATGGGATCGTTGCCAAAGGCTTGTTGAATCTTGTGTATTGTTTAAGTTTGGCTATCTCCAAGATTCTTGCACAACTTGATGCAATGGTTGTTCCAGATATTCTGTCATTTTTCCCCAAATGGAACTGCAACGAAGAAAAATCACACGACACTACACATTGGCTGCCTAATGGATGCTGAATCGAGAGAGAATCACACCATCCAACAGGCTACATGAACCACTGTGTGCAGTGCTGCCATCCAAGGCTCACTAGTTACTTTAGAAAAAATAAGGCCGGATATTTTTCAGACAGGACTTCTATGATTGATTCATCAGTGAAACAAACCTAGTAACGACTATTTTCAAATTCTGGATGGTAAGCTAGACATAAATTAGTTACATTTTGTTGATTAAGATTGTTCTAGATTCTAGCGAGGTCGAAAAGAAAACCTTGTAATGTAATTTTGGTGTTTTGTAACTTTATAACGTAAATTTAAGAATTGACATTCAATGAAAGTAAGAGTTTAAATATGAGTTTATTTATCAAGATTATTGCAGAAAGGATTTTGAGATTGGGGAATTATTTATCATATGATTTGTTTATAAACAATGTGGAATAAGTGAATAAGTACTGCTATGGAGGTTAATGTTGATGACGTTATTATGCAATACGATCTAAGGAATTATTACGAAGTCTTGGAAAAGCAGAGAATCAGAATAAATCTTCCTTGTTAACTTTAATAAAGCGAAGTAGTACCTGGAAGTGTTACACATTAGTAGATGCGTTAGGATATGTTTAATCTCTACAAGACCTGATAGTCAGTAAAGAACCAAATTTGACGTCATACAGCTGTTGATTGTCGGGTTGAATCAACCACAAATATTCGAAGGATCAATTAGTCTTGTGATCTCTTGTTAAATTTTATTTTAAAAGTTTATGAGCGTTCCAATAAAGTGCTGCATTAATATTTGCATCATATATGAATACATAGTTCATTCGTTCGTCCAGCGAAAATAGCTGTTTAATCATTCAAAATTCATTCATGAATTCATTAATCACATAATTCATGCAACGTTAGAATGAACAACAAATATGTAAGTTGTTTTGTATGTATCTTTTAACAACTTATCTAGATTCGGTCATCAGCTTCCACAACCACCTTTATCATTAATATTTAACGGAAGCAAAAAGAAATGCATTGGGGTGCGACTACTAGAAAACGAAGGTGGGTAACGCTTCCAATTAGATACACTAATAACATACCCAGATATATCATTGTATCCAATAAATAAGATATAACGTTTTAACAAAATATACTTGGACTACCGAATATTTCGATTTCAAGACAATCGACCTTTGAAGTTACTTAATATACAAACTTTGTTAACACAAAATTGTAAGTAAGACAAAAGCGCTACAAATTTTATACAGCACTTAAATGTTCATTTTATCTTAAAGAATCCTTTTGGTTTTGGAACTGAACAGATGTTTAGAAACCGAGCCGAGTATCTCCTTTGGAATTTTGTGTTTCTTGTGTTATACAGATTGATATGTCTAATTCTAAAGATGTCTATATATTTAGAACAAAATACAAATATTTTAAGTAGTAATATCAAGTTTGTGGCTTTGATATTGGAGACAAAGTATATCACACTTATATCCACACACATGTACACAACTAGAAACATCCAGTAACGTATTAAAGGAAGACCAAATCTTTCGTCGGGATCCGAAGTGTTAACTACAATTCCTTAAAATTCTCTGAATTTGAATTTATTCATAACATTTGAACAGCTTTGGCTAAGGTAGTTTACCAGTGCTTGGTTTAAACGTACCATCCAGGCATTTATTTACCCGTGCAAAATCTCTAAAAAAAAAACCTAGTTCGGATGCTTGACCACTGGGTTCGTTGTCAGGACCTTCTCATTGTTAAGCCAATGCTATTCCAATTTGATCTATCGTTTCCAAAACTTATTTTAACAATTCTCTGAAATGCTATTAAAAATTGAAAGCAAACCTAATGAGACATCTTCGTTTTATTTCGTTGGGAAAAAATAAAGTTACAGAGACAAACCTTACCTTGTAGTGATATTAAGCATACATCTTATTTTCTTTCTTTCTTTTTCATTTCATTAAAACCTATTCACAACTTCTGACATTCACGGAATCCATTTTGTGTTTTTATAATATCTTTCTCTTAGAACTCCTCTTATTTTTTTGTTATTTTCATCTCTCTTCAAATTTCTCACATAAATAAACACCCGTCCAAACGTGGCTACGTCGTAGCGTCCCGTTTTCACCAGAAAATTTAATTAATTACAAAAGGTCATTGTACTTGAAAAACATATGTGAAGTTACTTACCTAACTTCTCTTCTACGAGCTCGTTGTTAGCAAAAACTTTTAATGGAAGATAAGTCTTTTGTGTGTGTATGCGCATCTAAGGATCGTCAAGGAAAAATGAACTTTCATATGAAAGGGATTATTTCACTTTCATTTTATGTAAACATGTATTTTTTTTTTTTTTTTAAGTGAGAAAAGATGTAAGCTTTCTTTCTCGTAGAATATTGGATCTCCAGAACCAATTATTTTTTTATCTTTTAGAAATTGAAAGATTCTTTTTTTTTTTAACGGCAAGAGGTATTTTAATTGAGTATTTACACTTTTTAGTTTTTTTATTTATTACTTTGTTTCTTAAGCATTAACTTGTAGTGTAGGGAAAAGTCAATTACGTAATTTGTTTATCGTTACTCAATGCGGGACAACCAATTGTGTAGTTTTCAACATTATATAGAGAACACTAACTTCAATTGTAAGACATAAAAGTATACTTCATGCACATTCATTGAAAGATTCAAATTTTACTGTACTAAAATATGTAAACATTCCAACTGACCTTTTTAAATGAAAGAAACGATAAGTAAAAAATAATCTACTAATTAAACTGTTAATTGGAATTTAAAATTAGAATATTTTTATGTACTAAAGTGTGAATTTCTAAAGGGGTGTACTAGAATGAATTTTTAGCCCATATTTTTTAAAATTGCAATAGAGATTCTCTATGTAATGTTGAAAACCAGAACATTAGGTTGTCCCACATTATGTAACGGTAACCATTTTTTTTCTGTGTAGGAGAATCCCGATTATCAGTTGTACTGATTACCAGAGGGATGTGGATATCGAAAATCGCGAAGTACATGCAAAACCTTAATGTATAAACATTTTTAGCAGTTTCAGACATTTAAATTGCATGTATATCCTCAAACTTGTAAGAAACAAATAACCATCGCCTTAATAAATGCCTTGCAAGTATTGATAAAATATTTCTATTGATACTAAGTTTCCTAAATTGTTAATTGTCTATTCCTATAGAAAACCCAAACATCAAACACCACGTTACTTAAGAATTTTCAGTACTCACGGCCATATATTTTATATATATCATTAAAGTGAACAGACAAGTATATTAGTTTTTCATTCTTTAAGCGTTTTACAAATAAACATGTGTTTTCCGACTTAGATCAAATTATACACTGTAAAAAAAAAGAACACATTTTTTACACTTTTTTGAACACCTTTGAGCACTTTCTGGAAACGACTTTAGCTCACTTTCGAACACTTTTATAGTGTCCAAAAGTGAAATAAAGTGCTATGAAAGCGTCTCAAAAGTGTTCAAAAGTACTTTAAAAGTGTACAAAAGTGTTCCCTTAATAGTACTACAAAAGTGCTTAAAAGTGAAAAAGAAGCGCCCTCAATTTTAATGTGTTCCAAAAGTGTGTTTCGGAAACTAGTTTTGACTACTTTCAGGACACTTTATTCGCTTTCAAGCACTTTTGGAACAATTAAATGCACTTTCTAGACACTTTCATACACAATATTTTTGTGTTCGCGGCAGCGCGTTTTTCGTCAATTTAGACCCCTCTCCCCCGCAGTAACGAACATTAAGTAGATGCCCTATCCCTAATGCTTAGACGGCCAGCATAAATAAGTAAAGCTTAAACTCCCGACCCCGAACGCTCACGTAATATTTGAGCGACTCCTGACATTAAAAAATGTACATGTTTCAAACACATACACTGTAAAAAAAAAACACTTTCTTACACTTTTAGGGCACTTTCAAAAGCAGGAATGTGTTTTAAAAGTATACCAATTGTGTAATAAAGTGTTATGAAGTGTTCGAATGTGGTCCATTACAAGTACTACATAAATCGAGCGCATTATTTGAACATAATAAAAGCACTATAATCCTAAGAACATTTTTTTAGCTTTTTCGAGCCCTTATTCAGCACTATTGAGAGAACACATTTATCTCACATTCTGTACATTATTTTACACTTTTATCCAAGCCCATTATATCCCTATAATAGCTCACATTAAATTCTTTGTCATTTTTATTTGAGCTTTCTCATTATTTTTTTAAAGAAAATGGAGGGGGCTCAAGTAATTTATAGTAGTGTGATTTTTGTGCTTATGAAACGTTTTTCTAAATGCACAAGCCTTGAAGAAGATTTTAATATGCATTATTTATCTCTTTATCAGCTAGGTTGAAGGTATAGCGATGAGATGTCAATTTAACATAAACTGACATTCTTAGAAAGTCACAAGTTTGCCAAGGTGCTTAATCAAAATTCTACTTCAACGTTAGAAGATATTCTCCTGTTTAATAATTTAGCTGTATACAAAAATGCATAGGTAAACAAATGAAACTATATATATTCTTCCAGTTTTTGAAAACCGTAGTTGCAGCGTAAGCTTGTCTCGTCCCGAAGGATGACGTCCCTGCATCAATTTAACCGAATTTTAAAGCTTTAGGTACCTAAGGTTAAGTCGGGACAGGGGAGGGGAAAGGATTCGGAAAGGTGTCGACCAGGGCCTTTGTTGAAGGCGTAATCTCGGCTCTTGTCTAATGTGACTTAGGAAAAACTTCAGTCAAGATGGTCAGCCGCTGGGATCTGACTAACGACCTTTAAAAAAAATCAAAATTGCTGGCAGGATGACAAACCAGGTTTCTAAATTCCAATTTGAGGCTTATTGAAGTGATTCTGCCTGACTCCCAAATACTCGAGACCCC
>JAGDQP010000068.1:0-21206 GCA_022664845.1 Lepisma saccharinum
AAAAATTATGACGTCATTATTTAATTGAATATTTTATATATTTTTTTTATAGTACTCTTAGTTTTTTGAAATATTTTGAAAAACGTTAAAAATGGAGGGGGGACTGGAGCGAGGAGGCCTCTTAAGGATTCCCATCTTTCACTGTTCAAACCTAAGACCAACACAGCAGTAACCGTGATTCCAGTATGTTTTGGTAACCACATTTGAAGAAGGGAACCACGTGACAAGTCACGCTGGCAGATACAGTGATTCGATAATAGTAACTAATGACTCCCGCTCATGCAGCGAAGGAAGATGTAGCAACCAGAGCCATTGGCTAGGCACCTTCGTAGAGTTTGGCAGCTGAGACTGAGGGAAAACTTAAAAGAGAAATGTAAGACCGATAGTGGGACTCGAACATGCGTGCCTCTCTAGTATTGATCCGAATTCCGGGACCATAACCTCTAAGCCACGGGGGCAGGGTTTAACCTATTACTGCATTGAGGCAAAAAATTTCACAGTATACAATTTTGCTATCGGGAATTTTCAATGTGCAAGCGCACGCTGAACTAATATTAATACTACTACTTCGCAATTATTATTATTATTATATGCACAATAACTCAGTTATTTTAGGAAAGCGCAAACATCAAAACACCCAGCATTTCTGCTTTCCCTTGGTACACATACAACTGATGATGAACCGTATAGATATCATCTCAGTAGCTGACAACTATGAAAATCCCTCTATGTTGAAATATACTAAGAGTAATTAACCACGGTGTAAAACCGCCCATACTTTTACGTTCTGAAGGAAGATCACAAAAGCCTCAAAACGACGTAAGTTTTAAATTCAGGCATTACACTTATTTTTTTTAGGCGGAAAAAAAAAAATTCTATTTGTATTCTAGCAACTCATGTTTGTGCTTAGCCATTAGCGTACACCCAACACGATAAAATGAGAGGAAATAAAAGTATCACGTTTTTCCATTGCCATTACAATTGACTAGAGATAGAGATCTGTACATAAAAGCAAAATCTCCAACTACGCCATTTTCTTTCTGTAATGGTCTATTCTCTTTTATCCCTGCCTACCTTAAATGGCAAGTTGGTGCTATAATTTCAGGAGGAAAGTCCAAGATATCAAGAAAAACACCACTCCCTCTTTCACAAGTAAAACACACGAGAGGTTTTAACGGTGCTATTAAAATTATATATCACAGTCTCTGCAAATCCCATCAAACAGCTACAAGATCTTCTACAGGAGTTAACGGCTACAGCACACTAAATGATATTATATATGTGTTTGTGTGGAAGACTGGGCGGGATACTTCTCTTCTTTTTCTTTTTTCACGCTTTCGTCGTAATTCTTAAACCATAAATAATACTACAAGATTTACCTAATAAATGATATAATAATAATAATACTGACGCGTCTAATTAATCAATTTTATCTTTGATTTAGGGATGACAGAATGACATTGAATGTAAAATACACGTAATTTGTTTCATCATGTATAATTTGGTGTTGCGAAATTACTCCAAAGTTACTATTGGGGTTGTTCAAGGTCGACCGTTTTTTTTTTTCCGTAAGAGGTAGGAACACGATGAAACTGGCGGTGGATGTACCGTGGTTCTTGGTATCACGCGGCCTCCGTGCTGTAGATGGCGCATGGCAGCAGTGTAAACAAACATGACGGAAAGTAGTGTGTTGCTCTGAAACAGCGGCATATTATCAAAATTATAGTGGAAAAACAGTTGAAGCTAGCTATAATTTTGCGAGGGAATGTACTAATGGTGTGAACAGTTTGGGAAAGGACGAGAGGTAGTGACAAATCAACCGCATGTAGTCACATCAGTGAGTATCGACGTGAATCTTTTAGCGGGAGATGACAGTATTATGCATTGTTCCAGGATGCCATACGCAGTGCCATTAGCAAGGTAAGAGCTGGGACATTGTCGGGGACATACCATTGTGCTTCATGACAATGCCCATGCGCATTCTGTTCGTTTGACTTCACAACGCTGGCCAACTTGCACTGCGAGGTATTGCCCCACCCCCGTGCAGTCCAAATTTAGTCCTCATGATTATAACTTGTTTGGATCCCTTAAGGATCATCGGAGAGGTGAAGCAGCAGAAAAATGGCCTGCAGTCGTTTCGACAGTAGCCCACTTCGTTGTAAGGTAAGTGAAACCGGAAACTTACGAGAGCGATGGAGGCAGCGTATGGACACTCAAGGGTGCCTGCTTCTGCTGTTTGTACTGCTTCTTCGTGCTTCTTGGACTAATTTAAAAAAGGGATTCACCGTCGTAAAGAATCATGAAAGCAGCGTCATTTTAGCACAGTGCTATTTGTTAGCGTTCTGTTTAACTGCATTCTAAAAGATAAAAACTGTGCCAATGCGTTGTCTCGCAGATACCGGCTTAACCTAGTCGGTAGAGCGTCGGAGCCCAGGTCAACCTTTTCCTTGTTTTCAATATTTGGAAAGGAAGGGGGTTTCGGTACTTGTAAATAATTGCTCCAATTTTCATTTTCAACACTTTACACAATTCACTTAAATAGGTTAGGGTAGGGTAGAAAGTAAGGCATTTTTTAAAATTTATTTTTATACGCGATGCAAACACTAACGTCACTCCCGTTTTTTTTTTTACAAAAAAAAAAAAACTGTTGGTGCAGCGGTTTTTCTGTTATACTGCAACAAGCAAACTTACTTTCATATTATTTGGTAAAATAATTGTAAATTAACATCATGGAAGATCCCCAGACAGCTATTAGCAGGAGAGCTAATAACACAATCGTCGGGTTGTACCAAATAAATACACAATGAAAATCCCGAAAGAGTTTTATTAGATACCTTGTGTTGTGAAGGTCTTAACATAGGAATTAAAGGTTTTTTTTTAGTTGACCTAATAATTGGTTTTAATTTAAATTTTACTCCTACTCCTATTTGTGTTTGAATTTTTATTTTGTCAATAAGGAGGATTTGTCCAGTCGTTCTTCAATATGCGGCAAGATCAAAATATGGTATCTGTAAAATTGAAAATGCTGGACTGAAGCAGTGTAACTTAAAATCTGCGGTGAATAAAGAAGCTGTATTTTACTTTTAAGTTATACTTCGCTACATCCAGAAATGTTATTCATGAACTTGAAGTGGATGTGGGTTGTAATAAAATAGATATTCATTTCACTGGAGAACAGAATATGAAGTCTTGCTGTTGTTGGATATTTGGCTATGCAGAATATTGCATCTCTCACTGCAGTCATATTTAGTTTAATCAATTTTCTGTTGTGTATAATTACGCCTTGTTCATCTAGGCTGTATTCCCCAGGGGAAATGGCTGTGGGTAGAAGGATAAACAGTTGACAACGATACTTTTAAACACAGTCAACAACAGAGTATTTATACATCTGGAAATGTTTGTGCAACACTGTTTCCACAAGCTAATCAATGTGAAAAACCATTATTGGAATGCAAATCAGGTACGAAATTGTAGCAGCTACGGACCATGTTGAAGGAAATTTTGAACAGTTAGTTTGCATTGCTCGTTCCGTGAGATCAGTTTGATGTTTGGTTATTTGAACCAGCATTCAAAATTATTCATAAATTTTATTGACATTCTTTTTTCTTAAATAAATAAGTATTTTTATGATAGTCTTGAATTAAAACTTCATAAAGCGATAGCATGTGGTAACAGTTAGCTGAATTGATCTATGATATACGTAATATGTTTTCTTAATAATTATAAATTGGTAGTAATGTTTATAGCTTATTAAATACTACAATAACTCAAGTAGTTCAGCGCAGGCCCCTCTGGAAACTAAAAGTATGTCCCCTCTCATGACGTTAAGTAAGTAGATACATTTACATCCCTTGTGGTCTAGTTGTTACAGTCGCGAACCGGATTTTGATACTTGACTGCACGCAGGTTCGAGTCATACTGATAGGTTTTCCAGGGGTTACCTAGGTTTCGCTAGATTGTTGTTGGCTTGGTAACTAGAATAAGGCTCTACCGCGACCCACCCATCGGTTTTCACTGGAGAATGCTCGCCGAATAACGTCATCCCTCAGACTTATGAGAGTTTGTTTAGTCAGTTGTACAACTAAATTTCATAAATTTAAAAGGAAACATTCTGCTTCGTTTTCCTTTTTCTTTGTTCGAAAATATTTTTATGACAAGAAAATTCTGAACGTTAAATATTTCTGCAACTTTTACCCAGCTCCTTGGTCTAGTGGTTATGTAGTAAATTTATTTAAAGTCTTGAGGTAACTTTGGCTCATGTCGAATTGATAATGATTGTTGGAACGAAGAAAGTAGGAGGAAACGAGAGAACCTCAAGAAACCCCACGCACGTGTTTGTCCACTAAATAGCATGAGGTGGGATCTAATCCAGGACCCCAAGCACCAATGGTGAGTGTTCTGACACTGAACCACCCCGACCGCCAGCTGCACTAGTCTTGTATGTTAGGTCTTATTATTAGTCTTCTACAACTTCCTGGCTAGAGGAAGTAATATCTTATTCTCCGGCGTCTACCTGAAAGAAACATTGGCTGTACCTCGTCATTAACAAATTTCGATCTCATTGCTTGCAATTAAAATGATTCTAAATGGAAATACCGGCTGGCCCAGTGTCACCATTTTTAAAGGTTCCGGACGCTGGCCGCTGAGGTGAACTCAAATAAATTATGAGAGCCAAGAAAACTAAACGGAGAAAACATATTACCATACCTCAATGAATTCTTTTTTCTTTTCTTTTTAATAGCATCTGCTGCGATTAATTCATTATAGTTCGTACACACATAGGTTACACATTAAAGTTGTGTGCTGTGTGTAAGTTGTTTTTTTCCATTACTTAGCGCCTATAAATCGTTGGAGGTTTAACATTGTATGCTATGCAACCTGTTCTTTTTTACCCTATGGAGAAAAAGAACTGATCTAACATAGAGCAGATGGCTCAGGCCCGTAAAACACTTGAAAGTGTCTCTTTTTCCATAGCCGTGTCACCCACCCACCGAACTTTCCGTCCCACCTCGGCGCATAACAACTTTATTATTGAAGAGGAAGGGGGAGGAAATGGCGGAATAGAGCGATCGGTGCACCAAGTGTCTACCGCAAGGAACGTCTGTTGTCATGGTAGCGTCGTCTCATAAAAGAGGGGATTCCCTTCCTTTTTCTTCCAAGTTTTCCCTAAGCAATAGGTGCGAAATAGACTCAAGACACCCGGTGTGTTTTGTGCTCTTAATGTAAGCAACATTAAATAATAATAGCTATTTGGCTGCGTTTATTTGGTTTCCCTTGATATACTTTAAAATAAATGAAAGAAACTATTTGAATATATCCTTTTCTCCCGTCACGCTTGATAAATTTAAAAAGCATTGGCTTGTCTTCCTTCCTTGTTTTGTTAGCTGCATATTGGTAAAGTACTTTTCCAGATTATGGCCAGTCATTGCTAGTTGAGCGATAGTAGGAGAGTGCTTGTGTTCCGTGTGACGTACCTGAAATGTGGTCGCCATTTAAAACGTTTACAGGCTTTTGGACAGGGCAACTTGACATCCGGTTGACGTGCCGTGAGTGATACCCTTCTTTCTCATCCCTCACACATACTCGCTCACTACTCACTGAGACACCGCTCGTACATACTTGTTATCGGTTAAAGTAGCACACACCTCAAATATTTGATTGTAGGATGCGCTTTGTGAGCTTTCTCATCGCAATTGTTTATAGTTGATTCCCAGGTTTTGATTGCTGTTGGGGATACAGTGAGCTGATCTCGTATCAAACTAACTCGTCATTTGTAAATCGAGCAGGCGTATTTGTAAATCGAGCAGGCGTAGCTCAGTTGGTAGGGCGTTGACTTTGCTATTGGAAGGTCCTGGCAACGATCCCAACGACCGCATATGGTGAGTTTTTCTCAGGGGTTTTCCTCACCAGACATGCCGGGATGATACCTAACCCAGTAGCACATGTACGTTGGCCGCTGATGGGACTTATATCGCTCCACATCGGTAATGCAGGTAGGAGAGCGGTCCCGCTTGAGCCCACGTCGATGTGGGATCGACATCGTTTATCGGTATCACTAATTTACCTATTTTCTAAAACTATAGCAAGTATTGTGCAAAGAATAAATAGATTTTTCAACATTTTTTGTTCGTAACGAATATGTTAAAAATCGAGCATTCGTTACAGAACAATATCGATCCACATCGATAATCCATGTTTATATTGATCGACATCGATCTATGCGGGCAACTGATATTTATTCAATCAATGTTATATCCATCTGGTGGTAAAATATCAAACTTCATGTTGTTAATACGCGGCCAGCTTTGTTTGGAGACAAAAAAGTTGTTGACCGTTAAAGCATGTTAAAGTGCAAAAATAACATGCCCTTCCACGTGAAGAATTTAGACAAATAAGGGGTTAAAGTTTATTGTGTTTTCCTCCAAGATACTTTGATCACTGTAAGTACATAGACAAACTGGTTTATAGTAATATTTATTATGCTGGCTACGTTTGTACGGTAGAAAGTAGCGTATTCTCTCGAGGACGTGTGCTTGTTCAGATATATATCCTTAGTAGGATAAGAAGTTAATTTATTTAATACTCCTTCAATTTAAACTGCTCCATTGTAATCGTGGCCAGTGTAATTTTAACCTTTTAACTTAAAAAAAAAAAAAAAAAAAAAAAAAAAAAAAAAAAAAAAAAAAAAAAGCACAGAAGAGCCAAATGGAGTGGAACTACAAATTTTGCAATCCATTAGCACAGCGAAGCGATGCAACTTTAGCTACAGGAAAATAGTATTTTTTTTTTACATAAGTAGTAAGTTTTTTTTTTCTTTTTTACAATTTCTAACGTGTTTTACTATTTCTTGATGGTTTGTCTATATTGGTGGTCCTATATAAAAAGAGGGGGGACTTTTACAAAATTGTAAGAAATCAGGATTACGTTATGTTTTTTTTTATCAATGACTGATATTGTGCAATGTCGATACCCAATATTGAACAACGTCGTTGACCGATATTGGCCGTTTGCTATCCAATATGGGGCTCATGTCGTGGAACTATGTCGATCGACGTCGTAAATTCCAATATGTCAATATCGGCCGGCGTGGATGTGCTACTTGGATATTAACTAGATGGTAGACGACTACCTTTCAGCCTCTCCCAACCCTATCCTGGCCTGATACCTAATACCCATAAATAAAGTTCAACATTTAATTCTAAGCTGAAGCAAAATCTTCGTCTTAAATAAATTTCGCAAGTTGAAACAACGTCACTGGATTTTGAAAGATGATTGAATTATGAAAAGTGTTAAAATTACAATTCTAAAAATATTTTTAAACTAAATGGATCAGAGGACAGGGATTGAGTCTTTTTAAATTAAATGAATCTGAGGACAAGAATAAATCTGGTGAAAAAATCAGCTTTCTTTCATCTTTCCTGTACTTATAAGTACAGCCTTTTAAACTTAATATATCTCACAATTTGTGTTGAATTACGATCTGTTGTTCAAAACACGATCGCGCGGGTACAATGTTCGGATGCTGGTCGAAGGTACTTCCAACATTTGTTTAGCTGAACTGATTCGTATTTCTTCAGACTACTGAACCATCACTTAAAGCATTGAGCAGTACTATCTTCTGGTACAAGACACCTTGTAACTTGTATGTGTATGTATGATGTATCTAAAGAAGTGTTGCATTAATGGGCTCGATAGAATTCCCATTCAGTGCCAGAAATGACGGAGCTCGTTGCTCCATCAAGGGCACGGAAATTTCGTATTCAACATATCCCTGGTAATATATTTCACCTTTTACCTATAACATATTAGAAGGTAAAGAGTGGTGGTGTAATGCGAACGGTGTAAACATCCGTATACAAAGTCAACAAACTGCTAAATCTCACAAAAAAATTAACTTTGTCTGGATTTTCTTATTTAGAATAGTAATTACTAATTATGAAAAAAGAAAAAAAAAAAGTTAGAAGATTCTGTTCAGAAACTACAGCGACTATTGGTTACGTGTTGACATGTTAAGAAATTTAGGATAAAGTTAGTTACACGTTTTACTTTAGCGCTGTTTGTGCTCAAATACTGGTCTGTTCGGTACGTGTGCGTTTACTGACATATGCTCCTCTTTATTTATTTATTCAACTAACTATAAATACAACTCAAGGAAGCATAAATGAGAGAAAGGATTTAGTTTTAAGGTACCATCCCACCATTTGTCTTGGTGCAACCTAAGGTGAGGATTGGGAGTCGCAGAACGCAAACACACGAGCTTCCGAATGCGAAGCCAACGCTACACCAAGTGGGTTACGGATATGACTGTTTGGAAGTCCAAACTCAATTCCAGAATTCGGAATTACTTGTCCGGAATTCCAACTTTCGGAAAATCCGCTATTTCGGAATTGCCAGTGCCGTGGTGGCTTAATGGTAAAGCGCCCACTTCTGGCACTTGGTTTCGTCGGTTCAGTCCGTGGGCATGGGTTTTCTCCGTGCTATCCTGTTTCCTCCTCCTTTTTTCATTCCACCAATCATCATCATCTATCCGAGCTCAGCCAAATTTAACCAAAGCCTTTAGGCTAAAAACCTTAGAAAGTCCTACATTCAAATTCATAATTTGGAATTCCGAGTGCCGAAGTGGCTGTAAGGTAACGCGCTTATCTCCGGCGCTTGGTGTCGTCAGTCCGATCCCTGCTCGTGCTATGTGGCTTTGTGGTGGATAAACACCGTGTGCATGGGTTTTCTCGTGGTTCTTCTGTTTCCTTCCACTTTTTCCATTCCACCAATCATTCCATCATCATCCATCCGGACTGAAGGAAATTTTCCTAATGGTCTTAAAAATTAAATTCAAATTCATAATTTGGAATTCCGAATTTACGAAATTCCGGAATCACAAGTATTTGCATTCCGGAATTCCTAACGCCCCTAATCAGGGCACTCGACAAGTGAGTAATTCGATTCTAAGCGCGAAAATTATTTTGGTACACTTTTTGCTAATAAAACGCAATCGTTTGCTTGGGGTTTTCATACCAGGATGGATTGATTGAATTATTATTAACGTCCTAAATGAGCTTCTAAGGACGTAACCTAAAGTTTTTGGTAAAGTGAGCTTCGAAGCACTTTGTTCAAAATACCCCGGCAGGAATTGAACCTGCTACTAGTCGCACAGGAACCGAGCGCTCTAACCACTCGACCACCCGGAGATCTTTCAATATGTTAGTTATTGATATTATGTGTTACTATGTGTTCATGTTGATTCCTACTTCGCATTTTGCAAGTATGTGTACGGACAGAGCTGGAAATCATGATTTCCGTTGATACATATTGAACTTTTAATTTGCAGTGGCTTAGATAAACACTGCAATGGGGAAAGCTGTTTGCGTTGTGTTAAGTTATCTGTGGCTGCCACTGAAGCTTTACGTCCGGATAGTTACAAACGATTCCTTTTTTAAAAAAATAAAAAAGTCAAACCTTTCCCTCGCCTTTGTTGCATATATTTGCATGCTCTACGCGTAAAACTCATCCGATTTGCATAAGCCACAATGGTGATGGCTTAATTGGAATTTTTGTCACGTTTTAATGAGCACGGCGCTTTTATAATTATTATTTTTTGCCCGACATATCGACTAGTTGTTGGACGCGAACGTGATTTTGTCGTTGTGATTGAAGATGGAATCTTTTGATATAAATGACAATGCAGTAACTCAGTTTATGAGTGAAAGTGAACAAAGTAGTTATTGTTAGTTTAATGCAATCATTTTTTTTTTCAGAAGTAACTTTTTTTTTTTGAGTGATCACTATTGTGTTATTTTGGAACAACTCTTACATAAAGAAAAACATGTTTTGAGGAGAGATTTTGAACAGAAATAGATTTTTTTTTCGGCTTTTTACATAATTTCCTTTTCAATTTCTAGCAAATTATGGATGTACCAAGAAATAATTTGTATACCTAAGTTATTGAGATGGCAACTTTTTTCCTCCGTTTATACACTGACTTGTGTTAGGGTACGAAGCTAGTCGTGATTGATGGATTCAGTATAAATCATTATCCCCTTCAAAAATTATTTCTTTGGGGAGCTTCTCAAGGCCGTAGACATTATTCAGACGCCTCGCTGGAAGTCTCCAACTTGGTCCGTTGCTACTTGTTGGATGTTGTTAGCAGTTTCGAAGTGGCGACCACCGACTTGGATTTTGATTTTTGATTACCTGGTTTCAGATCAGGGGAGTAAGGGAAGATGTGGTGTGGTTTCACAGGAATTATCTTTTTGACCAAAAACTCGTTCGTAGAAGGTGCGATTGTAGAAGATGAACCTTTATCTCCATCTTCTCGGTGAAAAGGAGATAAGATATTATCCGTCCAGACTTAAGAGTATACTGTTACTCTTATCGCAACAGCGATGCCTGTTTGACCGCTAAATAAAAATCAAAACTGAAGTCCCTGCAGCCGTTCTCTCACTTCAGGTGACCATAGCCGAGCGGCAACGCTCCCGTTGCTGTTAGTTTTACTTCCTGTTTCCCCGTCAAGTTTTTCAAATGAAGCTATCGATATTAGATAATTAAATATGTGTAAATGAACAAAAGAATAAGGGAATTAATTTTCGTACCAATGTTAAATATAAAATTTTCACATAAAATCATTAAAGAGAAATAACAGTAAAGGAATTGCGTGTGCGTCAGGGGGGAAGTACGATAAATAGAACTGCTGCCCATAAGCTACAACAGTATAGACCAAACCCTGGATCGGTAATAGTCGAGAAGATTTTCAAATTGCTTTCCATTATCAAGTGAACGAGCATATGAAGTCTTGATGTGTCCTATTCTCGCCAAATATTTTGACTGCTCCATCGCCCTTCATTTCTGTGATTACGACATTTTGCCCTACCCAAAGGGGTTTAAATAAAATGAAAACAAATGCTTTGGAAGGCTGTCACAAAGCAATATTGACTGTATTATTTTCATATTATTTTTCTTTCATCTCGTCCCCCAAGATAACTTTTTATAACCTTGAGAAATGACATTTCTTCGATTCTAGCAACTTTGGACACATTTTCCACCTAGATATATATATTTGGGAAGTTGCTTTTTACGATTTATGTTCAACACACTGAGATCCACTACGACAAATTTCAGATTACAATATTCACTACAAGTATATTTAAAACATTTAAATTTGCATAATCAAGTAATCCAGCATAGCAAAAGCGGTGCACCGCCGTATTACCACATAACTTTGTATGTTGCAAATTTCAATTTTATGTGGTGCCTGTACTTTCGTAATGACACCAATCCCAGTTTTATAAGTTTGTTGAATGTTTGGAAATACAGCCCTTAGCAAAGCTCTGTAAATGCTCAACGACGCATGATGAAAAATGGCTGCTAGGATCGAATGGTAAGAGGAAACAAACTATAAATCTACATTTCGTCTCTGTTAACATGGTACAATGAATGTGAAAGTTTTCACAAATTTTAAAAATAGTGCAGCTTCCATTGTCGATTTCATATGCAATGACTCATTCGAGATCATGATTTAATTATGCAATTTATATATAGAAGATTTTTAATTTCTCTGTCTACAGATTTATTTTTTTCTTTTGTATTGTTCATCAAGTTAACAAAACTAACGATAGGGAACTAGGATTTTTTTTTAAACATGTGCTGCTCTCTGGCGAGAAAAAGAGTAACTTCTTGGAACTTCCTTATTTTTATGCAACGAGCAGAAAGAAACAACTGTTAATTATAATTATATAGGCACTTTTTAACTGCCTATTTAATTATAACCGTACTGCCCTATTGGAAGAAAAACAAGAGTTTAAAATCGAGAACAGTTAATTTATAGATTGAGAAAATATCATTCATGTTTTTAATAGTTTCTTTTTAAAAATCGAAATGAAAAATTTTTTAGAATCGAACTAATAGATTTTTTTAAAAAATGAAATTTTCTCAATCCTCTGAAAGTAAAGTTCCTTTGATTGTAAAATTATGAACTTCTCTCACTTAATAAAAAGGGCATGACCTAGGAGGCGAAACTTATTGAACAACCCTCGTAGATTTAAAGGATAAATTAATTCTTTGTCTGCTGTAGATTTGGAAAGGTTTAGATAATGTATGGTCCAGACTCATCATTTAATATAACATGTCGGAAATTATGATAGTAACTTTTAGCGAATTTCGAATTTTGTTTCACTTGAGCTTACATACAAAATTTGTTAAAAAAAAGAAAAAAAGAGAGTTCATAGTATTTCACAAGACACTCGTACAGATAGGAGAGAGCTCTTCTCTTTAAATCAGGAACCAGAAAAAGAATCTAGAATGATTTACTCTAACTATGGCCATTCTGTGTGTAGGAAGCGTAATAATTTAGGTACCTTCTTTTTTCTAACTATACTAGAGCTTAAAAAAAAAAGCTCTAAAAAGAAAATTTTTAATTTGTTCGTTGTTCTTCATGTACTGATTAAGTACGTCTAATATGTATTCTGAATGGGGAAGCGATTTTTTGTTGTATGTGTATAAAAAAAATCTTACAGTTGAACATGACACAGAAACAGAGAGATATTTTCCAACTCTAAACCCGATCCGCTACGTGTGGATCCACAAATTTTGATGGTGTATTTCGATGTATACAGCGTTCAGCTCATCTTTCTCAGTGTGTGTGTATATGTGTAATTGTGTGTGTGGCGGTCAGTTGTATTATAGCCAGCTTCCTCTTGGCCAGATCGCGCTCTTTCTCTCTTTTGCTGAAACAATTATGATAGCCGACGATAAAACAAAGCCACCATGAATTAGAGACATGTCTTATCTCCCACGATTTACTGCTCTCCCGTCAATATATCCCCCTCGGCCCCGAATTATCTTGTCTCCGGACTCCGGTGAGTTACAACACGGAGATGAAGAGAACTTGTGGAGTTGGGGAGGGGTAGCAGTAGTTTCGAACCACAGTGGTCCATGGACAATCTGCCCACTCATCACGACGAGAAAAATTACTCCGTTACGCTGGACCTTTTTTTCCCCATCATTTACGGTCGATAATGGTGATATGGTAACTTTTCGCGTCTTTCACATACAATCAGATCATTCCCTCTTCTTTTACTCCCACTATTTTTTGGGTGATATTTGAATTACGGCCGTCCGGACCCTCCCCCCTTCTCTCTTCTTTTTTCCCCCCTTTTACATCTGACCCGAAATAAACATGATTGTCGTAGTTTTATAGATTTAATTGTCTGTTTCCGCGCGCGTGTTGCATGCGAATTCAGAGTCATGTGAGCAGATAAACTTTAAAAAAAAATTTTTTTCTGTTCTCTACATAAATGTGTTTCGGGTCTAGACGAGTCGCATGCAGAAACGGATGAAGGTTATAAATTTTAAAATTAGGCGTCCGAAAGAAGGTTAATTTCCAATATTTATCCATACAATCTGTACTTTTTTTTCCTGCTTTTACCCTCCCAATACTGAGCGAATATCAGGAGTCGTAAGTTCTTCTGATTACTCTAAATGAAACGTAGTCGTGTGCCCAGCACGTCTGTGCTATATTCTATCATGTGAAGGAGAAATGATAAATTGTGCTACGCGCTAGGTGCATTATGAATGTATGTTACTATATTACAAGAAGTATCAACACTGGAATAGCAGTCAAGTTTCGGTAACGATTTTCTAATCAGTTGTAAGAGTTGGTTAGACGATGGCTTTTGCGTCAATGTATGTAAAACCGTTGAACGTTTTGCAGGGCTGCTCTTAATTGCTTATTAACGTCCTAGACGAGTTTATAAGCTTGTAAGAGCGGGACCAACAGTTTTCGGTAAAGTGAGCTCTGAACAATTCATTCAATAATTGAGCCCTACCGAATTTGTTACCTGCATCCACGCGCAAAGAAAGCAAGTGCTAACCATTAAGATAACCGGGGGACCATTTGCAAATGTAGATGCTTCTATTGTTTGCCTTTCCTGTGCTGTTACGTACAATCCGATGATTGATGGTGTGCCCAGAGTCAGTTTTATAACCCTCAGTTCTGTGAGGAAGATGCACTAATAATGGTGATAGATATGCGTCCTAAGTACAAGCTTCACGGGTAAAAGTGGACTGCGAACCACTCGTTGATTATCAGACGAGGAGCGAAACCAGTCATCCAGTATACTGTTTCATGTATGCTGGAAGTTGCAGTATGTTTAAAAGTAATGGTCGTTAATTAAAGGGTGAATTCGTCACAGCAAAACAGGGTTTGATACAGCGGTCGACCATCCTCAGGAAGGTTTGTCCTTAGTCACACCAGGCAGATGCCGAGATAGTACCTTTATCTTTAGCACACACTTCTCGCACTCTTTCCCTACCCTTCCTGACCTGAGCTTCAGATGTCGAAAGTCTATAAGTAAATCCAAATTCATAACAGAAACACAAGAGAAATGTTCCTTTTATTTAGTTTCGCGCGTAGAGACAGCCAAATTTTTCGCAACATCGTCACATTGACATAATATCTCCACAAATAATTATGCAAGACCTGGCAGCTTAAAAAATCACAAATCAAAATCGTATCCAATGCATGAATTGGGCAGAGATGATGATTGAATAATGCAACGTAAAGCGATTTTTTATCCTTTGTATATTGAGTAATGTTAGTTTTTGACGGTGTAATTTTTTACGTGGGAACACATGCGGTACCCCGTTAATCATAATTTTTGCACGAGTACATGTTTTAGGTACAACTCAAATGGTGGTTTGCTAAGCACACATGTCTAACGTCATTATATGTCGAGATAGTCATTTCTGACAATGCCTCGGAAACATTTGGACGACGCCTTCGAAATGAATTTAAATCTGGTTTTGTTCTTATATAGGTCTAAGCAGTCGGTGCTTTATTACACTATTAGGTACATAATAGAATAACTCTCTCACTATACTCTGAATCCTCACTCACTTGTTAAAAGAAATTAGGTTTAGTGTTCATTTTGTTCTACTGTTATGAATAGTCATGTAGCTTGGGAAAATTCCCAGTGGGAGGGAAAATATAAAAAAGGGTATTTTCCCACTTCAGAATTTTGAGTTAGATATGGAGGAGTTTTGAGTTATCAAATATTCTAACGGCAGAAACACTTTCTTTTAGGATCTTTCTTTTGTAGTGAGGGGCCATAGTGGCTCAGTTCGTAGAGCGCTCACCTCATGTGCTAGGGGTCGTCGGATCGATCCCTGCTCATACCATGTGGGCTTTGTGGTGGACAAACATCGTGTGCGTGGGTTTTCTCGGGGTACTCCCGTTTCCTCCCACTTTATTCATTCCATCATCATCCATACGGCCTTTGCCATAGTTGCCTAAAGGCCTTAAAATAAATCCAATTCAGTTCTTTTGTAGTGATAAGAAATTTTCATAAGTTGGAATTTACATTCATTTTTTAATAATTTATAGTTTCAGTTACCCTGGCTTTACATAACAATCACTAACAAAGCGAGTTTCGTTTATATTTTATGCTACTGAAACTTTCGTAGTCTATCCCAACCCCTCTACAAATCTGTATGTGAGATTTTTTTTTTAATGTATTGTATTTTTAGCGTAACAATTCTTGTGACAACCTAAATGCAATTGAGAAAGCAACGGTGTCTTTTAATCTAGTATAACGATTAAAAACTAAGTACAGCTTGAGTCTGGAACTTAAATTTTCAAATAACTACTATTGGCTAACTTGGGCAGCAACAAAAAGGTTTGTTTACATTGTTTACTGATGATGCAAATAAGTATCATATTAGCCATGAAGAAAAAACAACATGATATTCTCAAGGACAATTAAAAAGATCTCCTCCCCCAAAAAACGTTTCTCGGATTTTCCCGGAAAAATAAGTACCCGGTTATTTTATATCACTAGTTATGAATACATACTTAATATCAAGGAAGTTTAAATTGAAAATAAACAGAACGGTTATTCTGCCGATATAATACTATACGGTTGCGAAAATTGGAAAATGCCCCTAAGCAAGAATTACGTGTATTTGAAAATAAGTTTTTAAGAAAGATATGCGGCCCGACACGGAACGAGATGATCGGAGAATGGAGACTGTGTTATGAAGAACTCCACGGACTGTACGACTCACCCGATCTTGTAATAAGAATAAGGTAATAGCGACGAGTAAGAGGTGCAGGCCATTTTGCTCGGATGGAGGAAAAACGAAGGTTATATTGCATCGCAGTTGGAAAGCCGGAGAGAAAGAGACCGTTGGGAAAACCAAGACGTCGTTGGGAGGACAGTATTAGAAGAGATCTTCGAGAGATATGTGTTCGGGATGAAATCTGACTTGATGATACCCAGAATATAATCAGATTTCGAACATTTATTACTGCGGCGATGAACTTGCGAGTTCCGTAAGCCATAGAGTGAGTTCGTTATGAATACTGGTTTAACTGCATACCCAAGGGAAGGTTGAAAAAAGTGTTCTCGATTTCATGATAAACAAAAAAATTGACATGAATTAAATTAGGTTTCTCACTGGAGAAATTTCAAATGAGCTGAACAGGTAGATATGGCCTATGCGCATGGAGAACTGGAGGGTTGACGTTCTTCGGCGAGCACTGTCTGGGGAATGCCAGTGCCTTAATGTAGGTATTATCGTGATGTTTGCTCGTTGTGACTAATATCCTGAAAAACCTACCAGGTTGACCGGCAATAGGTTTTCGCAGTGCTACTCTGAATTTATTTACCATCAATTCTGACGTCACAGGGGCTGAGCAGTGTTTCTTTCAGGAGGGTGACCGTGGGGTATTACCCCCGCAGACTGAGTCAGTCCCCCATTATTAAAAACAAACAAATTTTGTAACAACAGTATTCATTCATTTTTCTATACTAGAATTACACCCTTTCTCCTCTTTTGCCCCCTCTAAAGATTTAAATTAACCCCAGAACACTTTTTTGAAAGAAACACTGGACCTGAGCCAAAGTTGCCTAAAGCCCATAAATACGCACATTCGAAATTTTGACGTCTCAATAGGTTCAATTTGACTGTGACGCAAAGGTAAATTCTGAAGGGGGAAAGAATTAAGTTTTACTGACGAGCAGATAAATTTGTTCGTTAAAGGATTCAGGTTGTTTCGTATTCAAAGTTTTATCAATGTTACTGTGCAGGATGGGGTGGTGGATCCATTTTATGGTCTTATTTATGCATTCATGTCCATGGCTTTTGTCTGTTCACCTGACGTTGGATAAGCAGAAGCTACATTGTCATGATAATCGATATGAGACGGTGCGTGTGACGGCTTGCTTTGTATTCTAGTCACTTCTATGTGGTTATGTTGATATTCGAAATTCCTTTGCGGGAAGGAAAAATTGTATTTGATGTAGTTGCTGCAAATCGAAAGCAAAGCTTCGAGATCATTGTGTGTGTCATGCATTGCGAAGAACTTCCATATTCATAATTAACCTTTGATGGAGTATCTTTCCTTCAAAATTCACACGATAAAAATAATTTGTATGGAAGGTAAGCTTCTTTCTAAATTGAAGATTGTTAGTGAAACATCAGGGTGGGCGATAGGTAAGCGTGCGCCCTTGTCATGGGTTCAATTCCCGTCGGGGTCCATTAAACGGAGTAGTTCTGAGTCACTTTACCAAAATATGTAGATCCCGTTTTTAGAAGCTGACCAGCTCTTGTTGGATTCCGTCTTTCTTAGTGAAGCTTCAGTATTTTTCTCAACCACCTTCTGGAATTATTGTTATTAACGGCGTTTTTACTTTACTGTTCTCTTCACATATTAATACTGGAACCATTTTTTTTATTTTTTTGCAAGTTCTTGTTGCCTCTATCCCAATTTCTGTCCGAGTGGAAATATGCAGAATTTATCTCGTAATTAGTTAGTCTTGCAGTCCCTGAGTTGGAAGTTGTCTACAGAGATTGATCTAAAGCTTCCCATCGTTGCTGCTGATACCTAAAACCGAGGAAATGCGTAAGTTGTATATTTAAACGAAAATTAATTCCGCATAA
This sequence comes from Lepisma saccharinum, assembly GCA_022664845.1. Taxonomy (NCBI): domain Eukaryota; kingdom Metazoa; phylum Arthropoda; class Insecta; order Zygentoma; family Lepismatidae; genus Lepisma; species Lepisma saccharinum. Next base: position 17,932 of record JAGDQP010000068.1, read on the forward strand.
TAATAATAAAAAGTTCGGACACAATATATGAATTACTTTACACAATATTATTGGTTTTGCATCTCCTAGATTTTGGAGAAATTTCCTCCTTTTTTGCTGCAGTATTGGTTGGAAGCACTGCGGGTGACCAAGTACAATACACCTACCTTGTTCACTTTCGAGGTTAAACTTGCTCCTATGTCATATATCGACTAGTTGTAAATCATTGTGATAGACTGTGGTGTTTTCAATATTCGGTGCTTTTCACCGAATTCGTTTCTTGCTGCAATTTGCATGTGTAATTGGACCGTCGCTCTTTTTCTTTTCTCACATTCTCCCCCACTCCTGGTTTTGCTTAATTCTCGGTCCTTGATTAGTCCTACAATTTAATTATTGTAACAAGGTTGAGGCCATTCTATGGAGTGAAAAGCTAGTTTTGCATTATCGTTAGGTCTTCCCGAAGTATTGGTGGTTTAGTAGGAATTTGTAATGAATGGTTGGTTACAAGAGTAACACTAGCCGGTTTTTGTATGTGGAACGTTGACTTCTAATTTGTATGTGTGTGGATGTTGGAACAGCCGTGTGTGTGTGTAGAGACCTTGTCTTGACCGAGTAGAATCGTTTTTCTTACATTCTTTATTTCTCCCCTTCTTCCTCGGTGTATTCCTTGCAAAGGGATGGGCGAAAGCGCCGGAAGAGCTTTCAGGGCAGCTTTGTTCTGTCTCGTCGCTTCTTTTGTTCCCGAGAAAGTCCTGCGTCATTTTAGTTTTCTTGCTCTCCGGACAGCAAGTTGCCTTTCTCCTGGGATGAGTTTGTGTAACGATGCTACGGCAATTACGGAGGCAACTCTGTTTTCTGACATCTTCCACCCTTTCAGTGCTTCCTTCCTACCCTCACCCTCTGGTGAGTCTTTCGTTCCACTGCTCTCCCAACTTCATTCTCCATTGCTAGTACAATAGTTTAAGTTTGACACTGACTTATCCTCCGACCGTTACTAGATTTCTTCCAGCCAAACACTTTTTTCTTCTTCTTTTAGACCAGGACGTCGTTTCTTTTTTCTTTTCACTGAAAAACTAGGAAGTACAGAGAAACAAGAGTTGCTGGAATGTTTTAGGGTGAAAGTTCACTGTCTTCTCGTGCTGGGGAGCTACTCTTCGGCATTAAGTATTCAAGATGTAGTTTAAACTTCTTCACGAGTGCTGAAAATGTCTTTACGGGAGTTCCTCAGTTTCTCTATGTAAGAAATGACGCGGTAGCTTTTTAAAAATAGAACCTCGTCATTTCTAATTGACCATTCGTAGGGCATTCTGAAACTATTGCTTGAAGAGGTCATATCCGCTTGCTGTTAATGACTTTTATGAAAGCTGTATTGCAATGGGTAATGCAGATCTGATAGTATGTTCTTGCAAAACGGTTACGCGCGAAGTGATACTTGGTTGCCGATGTGCGTTGTCTGATAGGTAATTTCCTACGGCAGCTTTGGTGGACTTCTAGCCGCATTCAGACTACTGTCGTCCTTCGGAAACGTTTACTATGTTTGAAATTAAGGAATGTTTTGGTTATTGCGAACTTCCAAGAATCGGAAACCACGGCAGGACCCGCCTTCCAGCACCAAACAGACAGCCAGTAAGCCTGGCTGATTGAATAGTGATTAATCATATCCTACCCGTATGTGTGGAAAAGGACAAGTGGACTTGTTATTAGTGTTAGTAGCGATGAAGTTATGTTATTTTGCTATGAAGCATTACGATGGTTTAGGTTAGAAAGTATTAAGGAAGTTCGGAAGTGCAAAATTAGAACTTTTTATTCTTTTGACCCTATCAGTTTAGTGCTTCTCGGTGTTTGAATTGTTCTTTTTGATAGCCTTGCCAGGTCACATCCGTGGAGTTACATTTCGAAGAGATGTTAGTGTTGTCATTTGTATTTGATTGCTGTTCAGTTTAATTCAGTGTTTAATGATTTTAGTTAATAATTATTAATACGTGATGTTAGTTTTTTTTTTTTTTTTTAAGTTTATATTGTGCAAAAATGAAAAGTTAGGCGTGCAAATGTGAAGATAAGTTTGAGAACGTTTCGGGGGTGAGAAAGCTTACTTCCAAACCTTTCTAGAATGTATTCTCTTTATATTTCTGGCGCTCTCTCTTTAATTAGAAGTATCTTCAGGACTGATTACTTGTAACAGCGACCAGATAGTTTTATGCTTTCATTTTTAGTCTTATTTAAGGTCAGACTTATGTGTACGCGTGTGGCTTTGTAATATGTCTGTGCTTCAGAACTAGTGAGTGTGTGTATCTTATTACGTTATTACCAGTTTTAAAGAATTAGAATGGAAGAGAAATCACGAGACACTATTAAGTTGATATACAACAGTACAAGAATACGAAACCTCAATATGATTGAGATACACCGTAAGGCAGATTTAGATTCAGTGTGATAAGCATATATCCAGCCGGTAACGTCACGGACTTGAGAGGGGCAATGATAGGCACGTGGATTCGAACCCTACGGCCAAGTATCCAGACAGAGGTTTTCTAGACTTTCCCTTAGTTTCATTAGGAAATGTAAGGATAGTGCCTTAAGGAACGCACTGGCTGATACCTCCCTCACCCTCCACACCTTACCCATCCAGGGTGTGTACCATCCTGGAAAATCTGGAGAACCTGGAATACTCAGGGAATTTTATAAATCTGAAAACATCAGGGAATACTCAGGGAAATCTATAAATTATGAGTGAAACTCAAGGAAAATTATGAAGTGGACCTTCTGCAGTTTGTAAGAGCTCTGCCCAGGCAAGGCGGTGGTCGATTCGTACTGCTGACCGGATTTTTTTCAGTGTCAAAATCCTATATTTTAAAGATACTTTTTTTTTTTTTAACTTGTGAAATACCAATAAGGTGCAAGATGTTTGGACTGGGTGGTGGTGGGATTAAAAAAATGTCATTGGGTATTATTTACATGTTCCACTATACTAAGAACTCAGGGAATTTCAAGTCACAAAATTAGTAGACACCATGCCATCACGGCCTGAGACAAAGATGCCAAAAGGCCTTAAATAAAATTCAAATTCCATACGTTTACATTTTAAACAAGGGGAGTCCATAGGCGTATCTTTTAAACAAGGGGAGTCCATAGGCGTATCTTTTAAACAAGGGGAGTCCATAGGCGTGTCTTTTAAACAAGGGGAGTCCATAGGCGTATCTTTGAGACAAGGGGACTCCATAGGCGTATCTTTTAAACAAGGAGTCCATAGGCGTATCTTTTAGACAAGGAGTCTATTGGCGTATCTTTTAGACAAG
>JAGDQP010000068.1:21401-101569 GCA_022664845.1 Lepisma saccharinum
AGACAAGGCGAGTCCATTGGCGTATCTTTTAGACAAGGCGAGTCCATAGGCGTATCTTTTAAACAAGGGGAGTCCATTGGCGTATCTTTTAGACAAGGCGAGTCCATTGGCGTATCTTTTAGACAAGGCGAGTCCATTGGCGTATCGTTTAAACAAGGGGAGTCCATAGGCGTATCTTTTAAACAAGGGGAGTCCATAGGCGTATCTTTTAAACAAGGGGAGTCCATAGGCGTATCTTTTAAACAAGGGGAGTCCATAGGCGTATCTTTTAAACAAGGGGAGTCCATAGGCATATCTTTTAAACAAGGGTAGTCCATAGGCGTATCTTTTAAACAAGGGGAGTCCATAGGCGTATCTTTAAACAAGGGGAGTCCATAGGCGTATCTTTTAAACAAGGGGAGTCTACAGATGTTAGCTAATTAAGATCCACTCTTTTAGAATTTTCTTTTGGCAATTTTTAATATACTTGATTTCTCCCTAGGTACTGTAAAGTTTTGTATGATATTAACATTGCCTGTATGCACTCTTAATTATCCTTATTAATGTTTAATAAATTTCGTTGTGTACAAATACATGTGACAAGTTTGTATATGTCGTTGTCCACAAGACCCTACAGATTTGTAAGATATAGCCTGTTAATGATCCTTGCCATTATCTCTAAATTCAAATGACTTTAAAGAAGATGACAGGCCGAAGATAAACCGATGCCGAGTTTTGAAATGCTCTGTGTGCATTGTTTTGTAAGTATCGCACGACCAGTTGGCCAAGTTTATTTCCCATATTGGGAAAATAATATGAAAATATAGAGAGATACAAGTGCAGTTATACACCATAAAAGTGAAACTGAAGGGAGTATCTGATATTCGTCGTCGATATGTGTATAAATTCGAATCAACTGTTGCGATTACGGTTTTCGTATTTCATTTAAACGTTCTTCTGAATTGGAGAATTCTCCCTGTAGTGGGAGCGAACGTTATTATAGAAGAGATACATTGTCATTGCGACCGAGGCGGTTAATTGTTCCTCTGTCTGATTCACTGACTTCAAGTTAATTATAGCTAGAGGCGGCTTCGCATATTATAGCTGTTTAATGGTGCAGTCCAGGGCATAACCAGATTGGGGGCTACATCTGGATGACAAGACATTTAATGTGGAGTTGGCTTCAATGGAAGCCCCGTAATTGTCTTTTCATTGCTTAGGCTCTGCTTCATTGGCCCTTGGACCAATCGACGAGAGCATGAATTCTTGTTGCTAATGAAGTGTGTAGTTTATTAATAGCCTCATTTTCTTGAGAGGACAAAGGTTTAAATCTTTAGTATTTTAGAAGACCGCTGTACGCAAAAGAGTCCAATTCATTCGGTACGTGATTGTGGGTGCAACAATGAGATAAACCACACTACTCTTCCACATTTTTTCCTTTTTGAATAAGATCGTTGACGTTAAGAAGCAGTATAAAATATGGACAGAGTTTGAAGGCAATTTTGTTTCTCTGTTAAAATAGGTATACAGGTTGGTAACGTAAAGCACCAACAAACTTCGAGCCATAATAGTACATCAGAAATAAAGGGAAAGTGCCTTAGTCAACGGAATGAAAATTCCGCCGCGTACGGAGCTACAGGGTACCGAAAACAGGAAAATAAACTTCAGAGCTGAATATTTTCAATACAACTAACGGTTGAGCTGATTCGGCAGGCTATTATCAAACGCTTTAAACCTGTTTGATCCAAGAATGCATATTGCAATGAGTGCGCAGAAAATTTCACCCACAATAGTAAGGGACTCCCGGGAATCTCTTCAGTGGCGTCATCTCAGCTCTTACTTGGCGGGGAGGGGATAATTTAGGAAAGACCTTATATGGTATATAGTTTGGCGCATTCCACCCAGTGTTCGATTTGTACAATTTCCAGAGAGGGGGAAGAATTAGTGAGATATGTATTATACGGTGTTTTGGGATCCATCTGTAAACAGAGCCAGGGAAGATTGTGGAAGAGAGGAGGAGATCCCTATTAACTTTTTGTAAAGTGTTGTTTACAGCAGATGAAAGCTCTAATGTATCAAAAGGTAATGTCCTGGCTTCCTTTTAGCAATCATTAACAAGATCGTCAATATAAATTTTCGTAGCCTTTTCCCCCTCCACAGCCAAATCATCAGGCGAGTCGATCATCGGAAATTGATACCGAATGTAGTTTTCAGTCCTTTTAGGTGGGGTGGGAATCATTCGTTAGAGACAGTGGCGATCGATAGTGTGACATAAATTCCCAATGACAAGAATATGTAGCCGATTAAAGCAAACTTATATATTGTGGACATATTATCCAACCTTGTATGCTGTGGAGCTCAGCGTCTTGAGGTGGAAACCAGTAAACAGAAATCTTACATCCGCTGACACTGAGGCAGGCTAGTAGTAGGAAGAGACTCATTAAGTTCTCATCGAAATAAATAAATAATAATAATAAAAACAGCTTAGAGTCTTGTTGGGGGGAACAGAAACTCCACATGAATTCAACCAACTATATTCTATATACTACCACGGGCAAAGTAAACATTATGGTAAAGAAACCCTTATAATTATATAATCCTACAACTTGTATAAAAATTGAATCTACACATCGAAATGTGCAAAAAAGAAAAACTATTTCTACATTGAACTCACAAAACTGAGGAAACCAGAGCAAAGACAATAGCACTGGACTTCCTCTAAACAACACAAAATTTTAGCTATCACGGAGAGGGAAGACAGAACTTCCAAACAAAAGCTTAAAGAAAGTCTCCCTTAAGGCCACCTTATTAAACAAACTAAATTCGACTTCCAAAACACGGAACACCCCACTTTGACTCACTTTCAGAAGTGGAATGTTCTTAAACCAACTTAAAACTCCCTTTACAAATTAATATAAAGAAAACGCTCAAATTTGACCTACTTAGTGACTCTTGACACCCGGAGCATATTGGCCCTGTTCGCCCTGAGATAAAGATTGCCCACCAATATATATATATATATATATACATCCACGGAGAAATATAAAAACGGATATTCGATAAGGTTAAAATTGACCGGAAAGAACCTACGGCTTAGGCAGTATACTGCCAATATTGATATTAAAAAATACTTTTATTATTCTTAGCACAAAAAAGGGACAATACTCAAAACAAAAAGAATAGCTATTACAAAAGAAATAAACAAGACTTCTTTATATGATATTTAGATAATGCAAGTTGTTCTGTCCTCTTGCAAATCTAAAAACCAAACTCGGCCATATCCCGAGACAAATGACTCAGAAATGCCCAGGAAAGAAAATACAAAAAAAGGCCTTCTAACGCTCACATCATCATAATTCTCAGAAACGCATTCTGATAAAGCACACTCCTGGGGTTTAGACTGTTGCTTAGGACAAACTTTGTATACGCACTAAAACGTAACAAGTGCGTAAAAAATTGACAAGGCCCCGGGCCAAAAGAAATTAATTATATATATAAGAAAGCAAAAGCTAGATATTCTCAACAGAGCAGGTGCGCACCAAACAAAAATATAATGATCCAACCGAATATATTATTCGGGGGAATAATGAGCAGTAGAAAAACAGTTCAAGGAACCCAGTTACCTAAGCAGAATAAGGCTTTATATTATAATACATAGGCTCTCTAGAAAATTGTATAGGCCGCTTAGAAATATTTACCAAAACAGTACGCATTGAGGGGTGTACGTTCATTTGAAAACCTTGGAATCACACTTTTCAGCTAGTATGTGCTGAAGCAGAATAATGAAAACCCAATTTTTCTAATCTCTTCGAAAAGCTATAAGATAAGAATAGGCAGGCCAAACTACTCATCTTCTACATATTTATGCCCAAAATTTTCTTACACGAGCAAATTCCATGTACCCAAAATAACAAAGATGGTGGAGTGGGAATCGCACTCCTGTGCTCTACGCTGTCAGAAGCTCAGTCCTCGTAGATGTTCGTGAAACGAAGATTTGGAATCTATTTTACCAAAAATCCGTATGTCCTGTTCTTAAAAGTCGACTGACTTACTTTAGTCGTTAACAATAATTCAACCACAAACAAAGCACTAACTGTGAATGCAATAATTTTTTTTATATATTTCGGTTTAACTTGTCTTTTTTTAAAAGTTTCTTTTTACGTTTTAGTTCGTTTATATTCTCAAACTCACCGGCTGTCTTTCCTAAATAACGCCTCTGGTTGAAATGAGCATACATTTTCCAGCAGGTAACCGTGATTAGTTTGTTATAAAACGAAGTATGGTTGCATAACAATCAGGCGTAGTAGTTACCTTCAGCGAGTGTTTTGTTTATTTGTTACCAACGAGAGAGAATGTTATTGAAAGTGTCTGTCCTCACTAGACGCGGCTTTGGGAATAAGTTGAGTGAGTCAACCCAAAGGATAAAGAAGACAGGAACAAAAATGGCGTGAACATGTGAGATCAGTATTTTGTTGACTGTTGGAAAATATAACCTTTACTTTTTAGACGAGTGATGTATATTCGTTACTTGGATTTGTTCAAGTTTTCATGGTAGTATGGTAGGCGTAGTTTGGACGTTCCGACATTTTTTTTTGTGGCACGACTTTCTTGACAGCCATTGTCTTTAACTAACCAGTTCTGGCTGACAGGATATTCTGACAATATAATCCCTTCTCTGACGAGCTAGAAGAGGAACGATTGACATGGTGCATAATTAGTGGTAATTATTCGCATGTTTGACATTTTGATGATGTAGATTTTTTAAAGGAACCAGAAACTGTAGCTACACTAATTTGATGTGAAGACAATAACTGAGAATATGGATTCAAATAGTGTAATTTTACTGAATAATCTTTTTGGGAGTATTATACGTGAATTTTGTGAAATTACACATGTGAGTTGTATGTGAACTTCTGCATGTCTCTTTACTATGATCTTAAAATCTACATATACACGTTTCTGATTTTTTTTTTCAGCCCGGAAATGACCCGTACGCGTTTGTCGAGTTTACAGATCATCAGGCGGCATCAGCGGCGCTGGCGGCCATGAACAAGAGGCAGTTTCTAGATAAGGTAAGTCAGAAACAGTTTCTTTACAATATGTTATGAAGGAGTATCTCTCTTGCGGTATTTTCTTAAGCTGAGGTCTATTGGCCGTAGCTCAGTTGGTGGAATCTAATAAACTTTTCCGATTGCTATTTCCTCAGTCACACCGTCCAAATGCCGGGATGGTACCTTTAAACTAAGTTCTGGCTGACGTAAGGGGTTTTTCAAGTATTACGTCAGCACTGTTTAAGCTATTTTGACCCCCCAATCCTCCGTGTAAGCAAAATTGAACGGATGCCCTATCCCTAATAGATTGAGTGCGCAGCAAAAATAAGCAAGCCTTGAAAAGGGTGCTGACGTAATACTTGAATAACCCCCCGTCAAGAGGAGATATTCCATGTAAACAGCGCTTGTTGACCTATCACCTAACATGTATACAAAACAAACAAATGCCAATGTTAATTTCGTTACTTTATGAACAGACATAAGGGACCACTGTAGGTCAGTGGTAGAGCGCTCAGCTCTGGTGCTTAAAGGTCCTCGTGTGGTGGACAAACTCCGTATGCGTGTGTGTTCTCCCGTTTCCTTCCACATCATTCGTTCCACAAATTCTTCCATCATGATTCAATCGGCCTGAGCCAGAGGTGCCTAAATGCCTTAAATGAAATTCTTAAGTGAATAAACATAAATGCTATTTTCGCTACTTGATTAGCGAAAATAATTATTAGGAAAGAATAATTAGATAATGAGAAGTGTTTTATAAAAAACCTTTATCATGAAAAACAACACTGGAAAATAAAGTAGCAATGTCACTACAATAAGCTGGACGCGGGATTTTTACACTTAATACAGAGTGTCCACAGGTCATGGAAGACATAGAGGAGTAATGAAATTTAGTCATTGGTCATGGAAGTCAATAAAAAGTAATGACATTGAATTTCAGGTCATGAATTCAGTGAGGTAAGGTAAACCTTGGAATTTTCAACTATATTTAATGGTACGTTTGCCATTTCCCCAGATGATCAGAGAAAGGTTCTCATGCATTTGAAACATGTTTGATAGGAGCTTGCACAGCAGGATATTTTAAGAAGTATAGTCGCCCCGGGGGATTAATATCTTGTGAGATCTGGTGTGGCAATTTGGGGTTCCCTAGCTGGTCCCAACAAGTCTTCATCTTTTTCGAACATGCAGAAGTCATGAATTTGGTTAAAAAAGAAAAAAAAAAAGCGTTCGTAGGAATATAGGATGAACTACAATACATCAAAGAAAAGGTTAAGAAAAACAAGTTGTTAAAATTTTAATTTTATTCTTCACACCTCAGTACGTGACCTAGTTTCCGTCTAGTGTCAATTTCTGTAAAATATTGTTCTTGTAAATAACATTGTGAAGCCTGTTCATCACAATAGAAAAGGGTGACTAAGAACGAAACTCATATATGCTTTGATGGTCGAGGGGAATCAAGATACCGCACGAGAGCAGTAGCTGGGGATGAGAAGAGAAACGAAGTCAAGAAACCACCGAGTTTAATTTAAGTTCCTAATTTCACGGTGAACTTCCCCCTACGTCCGTATAAACAAAACAGAAGTGCTTCTTCGTATTCTGGCAGGCAAAAGGAAATGGGTAGTCTAGCAAGAGTCTCGTTGTTTTGAGATTGGATTGCCTCTCGCGTGCTATCAGAGTAGCACACCTTCATTGTATGGTATCATCTGTTGTTGGCGTCACCAGCTATTTTGTGGAAGTAAATTTGGTTGTGAATGGTCTGGTTTCTTCCCAAGAATCTAATTTGACTTTATTGGTGAATATGAAGGCCGTGATTGGAACATTATTAGTCGAGGTGAGAAGAAGGTATCTTTGGTAGGATCATTTGTGTACTTTCCCATCCACAGGCTAATCGTGAAACATTTGTTAGTTATAAACGTTATCTTGAAATTAAAAACAAAATTGTATACGTTTTTTGCGTCATCTGTTCGTCATTAGTGAGTGAAAATTTAGCCGGGGTTCACTTTAATTTGAAATTTTAGTAATATGGATCGTATAAAATTAGCTTAACTTAATATTGAAGTATTTTGGCATTCACGTCCGAGGCTGCCATAAGCCTCAACAACATGACGTCTCTCGGGTAGCACATTTTTATTGTAAAGAGAATCAGAGCATTCGCATGATAGGACTGAGGAAACCCCCAGTCATGATGGCAGATTGAACTGGAGTTAAAAGAACCTGCGTCGCCACACCGCTTGATCCGAAAATAGCGACCTATTTTTTTCTTTTAGTAGAACTTCATGGTAATGAAAATTATAATTTGTTTTCGTTGTGCATGCGATGAAATGGGCTTAATTTTAAAAGCGAAATATGTTTCGAATCACTGTAATAAGCTCGCTTTTTTACATTTGATGTTACCTTGTTTGGCTCCTTTTCACAGTCAGAACATATCCGTAGTGCAGTAAATAAGTTGATGCACCGTCCGTTGTGTTTCCATTGTGCAAAGTATAGCGGCTTACATGGTGGAAAGATCGCTAGTTATCTACTAGTGTATAGCCAGTAGCATATTATTTGTGTAATAGTAATGCGACAGTGAATACATTTTGCGTGAGATAGTGCACACGCGGGAGAGAAATTCAGGCAACGCTCAAATATCAGACCGATCTGCAAGGGAAATGCTACAATAGGTGTGTGGTGAATACGTCATGTGTTGCAGAGCTATATTTAAGAGGGATAAAGTGTTTGGTGATGGCGATGCCTTGTTTACATTAATAGCATGTTGTCATGGTTAATGTTAACCAAGATCATTTTAGTAATGTAACCGGTAGTTACCGTTAACGCGGGTTTCAAATTTAACCAGCGCCAACTTACGACGGTTATCGTTAGTTATCTAAACGCAAGATGGCCGTTAAGTGCAGCTCACTTGGTGAGTTTATTTCTTTCTTTATCGAAATATATAGCATCCTAGTGGTGCGTATCACTTTTGAAGTATAAAAGAATGATGGCAGAACCGATCTACAAAATGTTACGCTACAGTAAATTCATTTGTGTTCAGTATTTTGTATTTTAAACCTCTACGGTGTAACCTTAGAGCATGGAAAAAAGAGATTCCTTACTCTAAGCCTGTCACCCGTTTCTTAACTGGCAATGGCAGCACAAGCACGATAACAAAGTTAAAATCCGTAGTATAAACATAAGTTATTTGAACCATGATTTTTACCATCGTAAGAATCTTAGTAATCTAAACCAAGGCATGAGAGACAGTCTGATGGATCATGCACGTACCGGTCGACAGAAACTGTAAAAACCAAATAGAAGATTGGTTTAAGTGTAAGCCACATTGAAACTACGGATGATATTGCGTGTGCAACTCTCATTGTCTTGGTACATGTTATGCAGTGCCTTACTCTGGGACGACCTGAATGTGTCTCGTGTAACACAACGCAGTGTGTAAGTTGTCTTCGGACCCAAGAGCTATGTGAGGGACGCAGAACAATATGTTGTGACCTGATTGAGAGTGCCGATAGAAATTCAACATTACTGCCGCGTATCGCTAGTAGTTGATCATAAGAATTACCAACTGGTAGAGTGCAGGGGGTCACTATACTACGTGTAAAAGTGTTATGATTATGTGTTCATTTTGCGTTTACTAGCTTGGCGTTAGTGCTTGGACAAGTTACGGAAGTATTCAGTGTGATATTTTTTGGTAGAGCATCTCTCAAACAAAAATACAGGACTGAAGAAGAATTATATTAGAACAAACTGTTGACTCAGTGCTTTTGTATTTCCAACTTTCGGAAGTTTGAGAGTATTTATGTTTCTGTAACGAAAACTGTCTACCCTGCCGCTTAAGGAAACTTATTTGAGAGCATTGAGACCATTTTTGTTTCGTTTCTGGAAAGAACACCTAAGAGGTTTACGATGTTCAGCCATCTGGAAAATTAACAACTTCCTCGCTCATCCAAACCAAAAGCATCTACTACTTGATCGTGTTCCGCCAAGTCAGCTTACTGCTAACCAATTTTGAAACTGTTCAGGTACTATTACGTGTTTTCCTTTAAGATAGAAATGTAGTTTAACGTATAAACAGTGATTCAAATCACTCGATTCCGAAGTTTTAAAGAAGTAAAATCTCAAGGTAATCACTATTTAAACTTTTTTTTTTTTGGAATACAATAATGTATGATTTAAGGTTGTAGGAGAAAGTTATTCTAAATTAGAGTTGTTTTGAAAATAGAAGAAGAGAAGCGTGTTTCAGTGATAAAAGTAATTTAATAAAGAAAATCTTTGTGCATTGAGATACGGTTTAGAAAGATGGGATTTTTTGTTCCTCATAATTTCATAAGGAAAATTTCATCTCATGGAGTTCTGATCTCTCTGCTTGTTCACTGTGTAACCGCATATACTAGTACGAAACTTAATGGACACGACGCTTCTTTTTTCGTATAATTCAGTTTGTACACTGAACTCACGTTCAGCTTTCTTAGCCCTGCACCAGGCTTTCCATATTCGGAAAATATGTCGAAAATGTCAGTTAAAAAGAGATTTCCTTTATCCCGAAACTTCAGCAAACATGGAGCTTCGTTCGGTATGTTTCACAACTGGTCTGAATGATCATCTTTTTCTCACTAACAGTTCACTAAAATTTCAGGACAGGTTAGATACGGATGAAGAAACAATCGACCAGGTCCTTTCTTAAGGTACTGTCAAGGCATTCGCCTTGTGAAAATGAGGGAAACCTTGGAAACTCTCAATCAGGATAGTCGTCCGTGGGGTTCGAATCCACGTGCCTACCCAATTCCACGACATTGCAATCTGGAACACGAGTGCTGGGTGGAAGGCGGAAGAAATTCAGATAATCACATGTAGTAGATATTACCGTTCATTTTATGCAGTTTCTTGTGGGATAGTTTTCGAATAACCGTAAGTATATAACCGAGACATGGTTGTTCGTTTGGACGCGGTCTCAGCTGGAAAAACTCCCGGGAATGTGTAGTGAGGCTGAACGTTCACGACTTTCTCCCCAGAAGAGCTATTAACTTTGGTCTGTGTGGGGGTGATGGAACACGTCTGGCTGTCTCTCGTGGGACAGTGGGATGGCTCCGCAGTTCGTTTCTTTGTTACTGGCACGTTCTCTGACTTATTGCGTGGTAGTTTCGAGATGCGTAACACCATATCTATGCTATCGTTTTCGTTGCAGTTTTTCGAAATTTCATTCCACCACCAACACACTTTAATTTTTTTCGCACACAAAGTATACATTCTCTTGGATCCTGGTTCTGCCTATGAATGCTGAATGCAAATCGTGAACTTCATTATTGGTGTGCTACACAAATCTCTTTAATTCATTATTTCGCGTCTACTTCGTGACTCTTCAGATGAAAACATCTAAAGTGAATAATGTTAGTTTTAGTTGAAGCTTCGGAAGTAAGCCAAACGTAGTGACTTATCTTTTTTAAAAGTTAAAAATTAGTCTCCGTCTTAATTGAATTATTGAAACTAATTCTCACCGTCGCGTCGTGCCGTGAGCGTCTAGTGGTATGTGTGGAGGTAGCTCTCCACATATTCTCGACCTACGGTACGAAGTGAGGTGGGGTGATCAGTCCCACGCTCAACCGCCTTTACATTCCCAAGGTGCCCAGGAGTACCAAGGACACTCTGGTACTCAATTTGATAGGAGACTGTGTGCACCTCAGAGCGCTAATGATTTAATGAATCTGTTCACTAAAGGGGAACAAGTTCATTAAATTAGTGGGTGCGAGGTCATCCCGTCTTTTCTGTGTCTATGTGAGTTCGTGGCTATCTTGTTAGCTCCATAACTCGAATTTGAAGGGGAATAGACAAAATTCGAGTTATCGAATATTTCGACGTAGCGAGGTTCGACTTATTGAGAGGAATAAAATAAAACTTCGAGATATAGAGGACCGGAACTGACTGACGCTTCATTTCTATAGTTATATTTCCTACATTTTCGCTTCCCTATCATATGAAACATTTTGCGTGCTTATCACGGCGTAACCGACTCTCTCGGAGACAGTCTGGGATTGACGTGAGCATCTAAAAACGCGTCATTTTTTTCGGCTCAGATCGTTTAACTCTAATCGTCGACTTTACCTAAAGGTTTACCTAAATTAAACTTCGATTACAGAGGTATTTATACCGTAACTTCGACTTGTAGGTTCTCAAGCAGGAGATATCGCGTTATAGAGATTCAACAGCACATTCAGAAAACAACAATAATTCGAATTATTGAGATTTTCATTCCATAATGTTCGACTTGTAGAGGTAAATTAACGTGGGGGGGGGGATAGGGAAGATGAAGGGGAATTAATGAAATTCGAATTATCGAGGTTCTACTGTAGGAACAACAACCATGCAACACCAGGAGCAACATAATAATAATAATAATAAATTGTATTTGCATTTCGGAAAAGTCGCGTTCTTTTAGTGCGAGAGATACACTTTCAGGTTCATGAAATCTATTAATATTTATTGCTTTTTAAATATATACTGTGCTTGCCCGCATATTTTTCCTTTTTTAAACTAACTTTATTACGAGTAAATTACACGGAGTTTGCTGCTTCTGTTTGGAAATCCTTTAATAATAATAATAATAATAATACAAAAGAAAGTACAAATTATAGTGCATATATGAACAGATAAACCTTTATTATTATGTAGTGGTTTTAACACTTCTAATTTAAGTTGTGCTATATAACTGCGATTTTTGCGTAGGAGTGTTAAAAATCAATAGAAATTACACTGATTCACTTCAACAGTTCTTGATCGTAAAGACAAGATATAATACGGGTACCGTTATTCGCTGTTTATTTGTTACCAGACGGTCGAAAGGGGAGTATGAATGGCTTTGGTAGTATTGCGGAAAGATTTTGAAGATACAAAGGAACAAACGTGAAATGTATGTACAAGGAAATCTTGGACCTCTCTCAACTCGGAGAGGAACGTTTTTGCGATTGAACAAACAAACAAACAAACAAAAAAAAAAAATCCCATGATAGAAAACTGCGGGAGAAAATTCACAAGTTAATATGATTCTGATCATTGCGAGTTACACCGCTACTTGACATGTTGAAGTATACATTGATTTAAATTACAAGAAACGTATTACCCAGAACGTATCCTCTACACTAATAATGCTGGTATTCTGTCATGTTTCCTTTATTCCTGTAGTATGCGTGTGTTCAGTATCATTGGGTCTTTCTTACTTACGCTGGTTTTAGAAAATATGTGTGGATATAGGTATATATGGTATTTGTGTATGTCAAATATGAATTGGGGGGTATAATTTCACTTGACAGTTTTCATAAGGAAGTTCCGCACTTGTTTGGTCTTGATGACGAAGATACGTTTAAAAAGCTGCATAAATTGAAGCAGAACTCGGATGTAGTGTGTGTGGCGGGTGGTTTCATGACGTAACTCGCAGCAAGTGAGTCACTGTGTACAGTCGCACGTTCTGTTGATTTCCCAAGAGTTTTCTTCTCTTGTCTACCTATACACAACCCTCTTGCATCCACTGGTTGGTTCCCTCCGCCCCCCTGCCTGCTGTTTCGTCTTCAGCTCACCGTGCCCTGTAGATGATAGTAGGTAGATCGTCGGAGAAGAAAAGAAGAAAGTTTTTGGCTTCCGACTCGGCAATATAAGTGTGCTTCTTCATAGCACGTCAGGTTAATAGCGCTCTCAGAAAGATAAAATAAAGCTATCGATTTTGCAATTTTCATATATTTATGGACTGCGTTCTTCCTGTGAAAAGACAGGGTTTTGGCCGCCCATGCTTTCGCGACCCCACCCTTCCATTCGGTTCCGTATGAGAAAAAAAGTTAAGACCGACTGAATAGACGGAAGATGCGATAGAGAGCGCACTAATATATATATATATATATATATATATATATATATATATATATATATAACTAAGCGTGGCAGTGTATTCTACTAGAGGGTTGTCTACCAGACGCCATACAGATGGTTATGAGAATGGGAGTATTTTCCTTGCCCCCCTGCAGCCTCCTTTCTATACTGTCTCTTGTGCTTTCTTTTATCCCAGTGGGAGTCGACTGCCTTGCTGAAGTTACGAGCACCGTGCATCTTGTTGGTTATTGCGGTCCCGGAGCTCATGGGCCTTCCCAGGGGAGAGGCACAGACACACGAAAGAATGTCTTCTTGACGAGGAGATGCTACGGTACTGTATATGTCGCTTTCGGCGATCCCTTGTAATAAAATAAACTTTTTTTTGGACTGACTTAACATTCATGAACTAAGTTATGATGTCATTGTTAGATGTAGGATTCTTTTCCTCTTGAAAATCTATGTTTTTTTCCGCCGTTATGAACATAGGTTCAATTTATAGTCATTTACGGTACCTTGAAGAATTTATGGATCCCGAACTCTTTCTGTGCTATGCCTACCATCCCACAAATTGTAACTGAGAACCGTAAAATATGTAACTTACAACGCATGGTCTGATTTGGACAAGTTTGTAAGATTTCACGTGTTTGATTAGACACTGCAATTTTAAAATTGGTCTTACGTACACTCTGCCCTATAAGACATCAGATCACGCACACACACACAAATCTATTATAGGCTGATATACGTGAGTGTAGCACTTAAAAGGTATGTTGCATGTACTCTGCGTTCAGTGTTAACGTAGACATTCAAAATAGGAGATGACTAATCTCTCCCCCCCCCAAAAAAAAAAGTTTTCAGAAAAAAAAATGTTATTTCGTATCCGTCCAGCAACTAATTCCTGCGTTATGAATTTTCGAATAAACTCCAAAATTGCTACTTTCGGCACGCATTTCTTGACACTACACCTTATAGGTATGATACGGCAAATCCTACGGGATACTTCGTAAGTTTAGCATCGTTCTGTAATCAGTTATCCCTTGAATAAGTGTTTGTATAAAAACGGTGAAATATTCCTTACGGAATAATTGTGAAGATCAAGATATTTCGTTGGTATTGTTCATGAATAAAGGTGTATTAAGTCTTTTCACATATTGTTGTTGTGAAGTCTTTGCATTTTGGTGTTTTAGTAGAAAAATGATACGTAGAAGCTTTCCCGCCTTCAGAGTATTATTGGCTATGATTATGAAGTGATTTGATTGATGCGAAGACAGTGGATTTCTCACTTGCTCCACAATCTGTTGAGGTGAGAAGACTTTACCCAAAGCGGCCTTTCCCCAACCTCAAGAATCGACAGTGATGAAACTGTGGTGGTTCTCCCTCAAGTTTCTTTCCCAAGTGTGGTTATCGAGCTTGTGGTGGTCGGGGGCTTCCTATGCGCGTGATTAATATCCTAATCATTTCCTTCCATAGCACCGCTATTTGTTTGCTAGTTCTCGCCTCAAGGACGCGCATTTTTCTTCGTGAGTTCAGCACCTATGAAAACCGAAGACAAGGAAAACGAAGAATAGGTCGTGAGACTACAGCATAAACTGGTACTAATAACCAGTCAGTATGTAGTTAGCACAATAACGATACATAATGCTCCCAAGTTGTATTGTTGGACGTTGTAATGATTTATTTCTTTGAAGATTTTGTCAACAATTGCAACGAAATTTCTTGGTTACGTTAACTGCTGTTTACGTTGTTGAATTTCAGAACCATCTACAAATTTCGCTATATATTGCGAAGCTCGTTTTTTCTTTTTAATAGCAAGTAATTAATAAGTGTTCGTGGCTTGAGAACTGTTTTCTGTTTGATGTGTGCTACAAAAAAGGACATTCTTTTATTTCACATTGTGTTAAGCGTGGAACCCCTTCACTTTTGTTTCATATTTATCCGAAGTTCGATGTTATCAAGGTATTACTCTTAAATTGACTGACCCTTTTATCCTAAAATGTTAGTCTTCCCTATATCAGCTTTTTTCTTCTTCTAATAAGTTGTTAGTAAGTCTCTAAACATTTCGTTAGTTGATTGGTTGGTTGAATTGTTATTAAGGTTAATCCAAAGCGACGATCTGCAACAAAAGATGGCAGCACTACCTCCGTATATGTCTAATATATTTTTATCGTTGCACGACATTTTAATGCTATTCCTACAAATTCAAGCCTAAAAAGGTGGAAGAAAGCTCGTAACCAATTTAAAAGTTTGATACATGCCGATTTTTTTTTCATTTTTTTTTTCATTGTGGAAATCGCTTGATTGTTGTGAATAACGAAACCTAACAATGAAGCTCTTTCAACAATGAACAAAAATGAAAAAGTTATCGGCATTGATCGAAAATCACTCTCTAGGCGTGAATTTGTAGGAGCAGCATTGAAACGGAGGAAGTTCTACCATCTTTTGTTAGAGATCGTTGCTTTACATTAACCTTAACGTCCCAAGCTAACTTATGAGGCCTAAAGGCCATAAATAAATTCAAATTCAGGTACCTATAATTTTTGTTACAGCGGTGTTAGATGCCTAAAGGCCATAAATAAATTCAAATTCTGGTACCTATAATTTTTGTTACAGTGGTCTCCAGACACGTAGCCTAGGGCGGGGGGTTCAGCCCCCTAAAATTTTCCTAGCCACCCCCACCAATACTTGAGTTACGTAATATAGTACGTATATGTGAGTATTGTCATAGCCTTAGCCCCTCCTAAATTTGACCTAGCGCCCCCTCCTACGGTTTTCGGCTGGTTATAGGTCTGTGGACGATGAAACTTCCGGTGGATTATCATGGTCTTTTATATGTATCACGCGGCTGCCGCAGTGTAAATTCACATGGTGGAAAGTAATGACGGTTTGTTTGGAACAGCGGTGTATTAACAAATTTCTGATGAAGGAAAAGGTAAACCAGCTGAAATTTTGCCAAGATAGAAAACACAGTATGGGGAACAAACGCTGTCACATATACAGTTGTACGAATGGTGTGAACAGTTTGAGAAAGGACGAGAGGTAACCGTCGGTCGGTGAGCTTTTGAGAACTGTTTTGGGAGGGGGGGCAAGTAAGGTGTGATCCACGTGGATTCTTTTGGTTACAGGGGCTACAATTAATGCCAGTTATTATTTTACATTGCTCCAGGGTGCCGTATGTAATGCCTATCACAAGAGAAGAATTGTAACGTTGTTAGATCATGTGGTTTTACTTCATGACAACGCCCGCCAGCATTCTGCGTATTTGACTGCTACAACGCTGGGCAACTTGCATTAAGAGATGTTGCCCCACGCCACATACAGTCCAGATTTAGACCACAGTAATTATGACCTATTTGGACCCCTGAAGCAGCATCTGGGAAGGAATAAATTGCAGACACATTGAACATTACAGAAAGATGTCCTGTAGTGATTACAACAGCCTACATTTTTCTATGCTAAGGAAATAAAACTGCTACAAAAATGGTAGTAGTGCGTAGGCTTTGATGGGGGAATACTTTAAAAACCTGTGATACTTTGATGGTTGTACATTTTACATTTCCGACTTAATCGGTCAACCTTGAACGACCCTTGAATATTGTCTTCAATTTTAAGGACTTTTCTACACGAGCTTTGAGAATACGGCGATTTTACCGCGAGCAACTATGCATTCTAATAAAACCCATGCTTTTAAATATACTTGTCTACACGATCGTTTTCACCGCGCGGTTTGGAAGTGTTGAAATCGCGGTACGGAGTTTCAACGCGTCGGAACTCGTGGAAACTACGAACAGGAGATAACGTAGTACCGCTCGTGTAGATAGAACTATTAGCGTTTTCCTCACTGTTTAACAGCGTTATTTCGGCCGCTACGTGTAGACATCAAGAAATGGAAACTTGATGGCGGTAAAAGCGTCGCGTTTTTCCCGCTCGTGTAGAAGGGGTCTAACGCTTCAACAAAGTATTATTATTTTTTTCAAGTACTTGCGAGGAGATGCACTTTCACTAGAAACATCAGTGAGCATAATTACTTCAAATTACAGTCAGTGGGACAGTCTTATCCTGAAGCCAGTCTCAGAGAGTAAAAGCAATGTTTTAATGCTGCTGATTTTACCTATAATATTAATTCTGGTTTAATACTTTCACATATATTCCGTTATATTTTCTTCGTAGTTTTTATTGGAGAACGTCTTTCGTGAGTCATTATTAAATATTTTTTCGCACTTCGAATGAAAGGGGAGAGTTTTGATGTAGTAGGTGTAAAGTATGACAATCTGTACGATCAAGAATAGCTCATTGTAAAGTTAAACAAGTGTGTGTAGCGCCGTTGGTTGTCTGACAGTTCTCAGTAAGAAAGAAGCGAAAGGAGGGGGAAAAAAAAATACATGGCGGTGATGTGAACTCAGGGAAAGAAAAGTAACTTTTCCTCCCCCATGGCTTTTTATTTTTTTATTTCCGCTGCTGCACGCGCCATGGAGTTTAAATTATGGGACCGGATGGAGCCAAGCCATTCTACTGGAAACGATACAAAGAACAATGTATATTTTCTCTCCGGGTCTAGCGATTGTTTGCCGATGTGCCAAGTAATATTGGTACGAGGCGGGCCCACCAGACCCTGGAGATGAGACTCAAATATACCGGAACGAGGGGAACTAATATAAAATTTTTGTGATGCTTCGAACTTTGTCGCATTCTTTTTTAGTTTGGTATGTATGTGTTCCTCCCTTTCTTTGACCTTAGTTTTTTATTCTTTCGATATTTTTTCTTTGTTTCAGCTATTTGTAGTTTAAGGTTATGCTGTGGCGCGAATAGGACAAACAGAGAAATGAAAAGGACGACTTGGGCTTTGTTGCTAGTTTTAATTGTTCTACGTAGACTTTTTCCATCTCATTATTTCTGCATTGTAGCAAGGAATGTTGTAGTTGTCTACTCTAGCGTGCTGGTGTTTGCTTTGAGACAAAATTGGAAACGGAAGTCTGAAGCTGGAACGTGGCTTGGGGGAGGGGAAAGAGCGCCTAGGAGAAAAGGATGCTAAGATGATACTTTGGATTAACTGAAGATGCTTTTACTTTTGTTCAAAAAAGAAAATAAAAAAAACTTGTTCTTTGCGCTTGAGAGTACTTAGGAAGAAGACTTAATGCTTCGTGAATCATGACGCATTTGAAGGAAGCAAAGTGTTATAATAATGTTTATAGCGAACGTACAGAGAGAGAATGTATTGATGTGTAAAAGAAGTGTTGCAAAGTTGGAAGAAATTTAATTGAATAAGAAGAGGGAATGTCACCTGCAAGTTAAGAGAAAGACGGTAAATGCCTTCCCTACTTGAAGGAAAGTGTGTTCTATATTCGCGTGATTTTCGGCATTTTTATTACTATTATTTTAAAACATGGTGAACATCGTAGCGCTGGTTTCGACTAGTTTATTTATTGGTTTACACGATTTCAAGATAAATTGTTGTCGGAGAATCGGTTAAGGGTTCCCTGCCCTTTTGGTTTGGAGCCTATTATTCAGTTGACTGAAGGTTACAAAACAAAAATTACATTGTTCGTTTTATGTTTGTCCTGAATGAGTTTTTTTTTCTCCTTACGTAAGTATGTAACTTAAACTTTTGAATGCTCTTTTCGTAAGTTCTTAGTGATTCTGCACCGATGAGGGTCTTTCAACGAGAACTCAGCGCTCTCGTTTATAGCCTGTTGAGTATGCAGCCAACAAGACGTTGGAGCTTAACCAGTTGCCTATAGCGGACGGTTCTGTGATTTTTGTTCAACACGGGTCTGTACTAGCAATGTTACATCACGGAATTTATTAATTCACGGAATCACATATTATCAATTAACTTCGAAATTCGGTTATAAGATGTATGCGTGGAATAATTATGCATTAGAAAGAACAGATCTTCTTACGCATACTTAGTTTATTTTCATGTGTTTATTTTAGTATATTATTATCACCCATACAAAGCTTGGTAAGAACTTAGAACAGTTTGGTAACAGACTTATCGCTAGCTTCAAAAATGCCATCGTAGCACATATCAAGAAAATGTGAATGCCTTCTGATATTGTTTGACGTCATTGCCACTAGTCTATGCACTGTGTTATTCTCAGTAGAGTGCTGAGATGACTGACCAGGTTGCTACGAATAGAGAGATATTATTCTGATAAATTGATACACTATACTGCACAGTCTGATCCGACATCACGTTACGGCTTCCTTGCTTCGGTAGCTTTTATTAACGGGAGATTAGTGACGATGATTGTTCTTTATATGTATACATATTGTAGTTGAACATTGCTACTTGTCATCATGAACATGACGAATAGTGAAATAGCAGCCATTAGGTGATATCCCCATAGCATAGTAGTTAGTGAGGGACAACTCACAAGGGTCCAGGTTCGAATCCCGCCGCAACGGAATCTACAAACTATTTCTGATGATGAGAGAAGATGTCTCTGGCAACGTGTTGGGAGTATAGATGGGTATAGTAGGATGTCAAACTAAATATGTATACCTATTGGTTGCTTTTGGTAGCTATTGTAAAAAGGTACTCGCAAGAAAATAGAAAGGATCCCTTTTAATGCTAACGGCTTTGTTTTTTATAGTCGAGGCAAATAAAGTGCCACGGTTTATTGGACAGATAATAATGTATGATGCGAGACAAAAAGGCTGAGCACCACTGGCTTGAGATATTGCTACCACTTCATCCTATAATTGTAAACTAAATTAATAATTAGGAGCGACGAAAAATTTTAAGCCTAGCTGTTTGGTAACGTGATTTGTGTTGAAATAACTGTCTGGGATTGTGTTAGAAACATTTGATGAATTGCTGTTTGTAACTCGTTAATCTTTATTAATATTTCCGTGACTCTTTGCATATCCATCCTTCACTACTTGAATACCTTTCGATAGGGTATTATGAAAGCATTGATCTTTCCTTGAGAACCGCTTGAGTTAATGCCTAGCATTTCCGTGAGAAACGAACTGGTGTTTCTAGGACTTGCCATGAATACATGTACATTAATCATTGTTGTCATATGTGACATTATTATTGGGCAGACATTACTCACTCGATCTTTACATTTGGTTCTCTCTCTCTCTTTCTCTCTTACAGCTCTGTTCTGTTGTCAAGATAGCTTTCTTGTTCTTTTCTCACCCTTTCGTTTTCTTGTTCCTTTCCTTTTCTGAAGCTCAGGCCGTGCTTTCCTGGTGGGCGGCTCGACAACTGCTGCTGATCTTGAATTATGTTTCTAATGTAAAGTGTGGCGGCCACTTTGGAACGTGATTCATAGCCGGGAGGGCCGGAGTTACTTAATGGTGATGGCCAATAAAAGAGGAACCCAGGGTGGTCGGAATATGGAGCATTAAGTCGTTGGGAACAATGGATGGAGCCAGAGGCTGACCACCTCTTCTCTTTCTTCCGTTTTGGTCAGTGCAGTTGGGTAGTGGCGGAGGATTTTGAGTTCGGAGGAGGGGTGAAGGAGACTCCTTGATGGATGCACTATGTAAGTTGTAAGGTTGGAGTTTTGTTGGGGGAATAGAGTGCGTAACGTCAAGGCAGAGTGGGGTTGTTTGTATGGATGACTGTGTCTTCTAATACTAGAACATTAAGAAAGGGAAGCTTCATCGCAGTAAATCATAATATCTACTTAATAAGCCTATACCTTTTTTCAAATGTCTGGAAGTCTTGAGAAACTTGTAAATTACAGAGATCGGTATCTTGATTGTCGTATCGGCACTAGAGAAGCAGGTTCGAGTCCTACTACCGGCCATATTGAGTAAGATTTTTCATAATTTTCCTCAGCTTATTTGGCAAATGTAGGTATAATACCTAGCAACGTTTGTGGTCTCTCTCTTCCTCTGCCCTACCCCGCTGCTGGTGGAAATGCTCGCGGATGAATGTCATCCCTCCGGTAATGGTGCGGTCGTAGGACATAAGGCTCCTGTATGACATGAATATGCATTAAAAAATGTACATTTTCGTTTTAAGTGTACTGTTTGGCACTCAATAAACTTGAACCGACAGTTAACGGCAACCGTACTACTAAAACATTTTCCTGTAAAATTTCCTTTTTTGTGGTTTATTAATATCGCGGACGGAACATTTCATACATATACCCTTCCCTTCCGTGGCAACTGCATGTTTTACTGTCATTGTTTGTAGTATGATGTGGTCTGTGAAGCAAACTATTTCAACAAAACATAAGATTCCTTATAGTTCAGTTGGTATATTGTTGGCCTAACAATCACAAGGTCGTGGGAACGATCGTAGCGGCGCCCATCCTGGCATAAGATTTTACCTCAGCCACACTAGGCACAACCTTCAGAATAAAGTGTGACAGACTTTCTAACAACATCCTCTTCCCTGCCCCCTTTTGGCCTAAGTTAAAGCTGTCTAAAGGTCATAAATTCAATCAAGATTTCGCTTGACGTGTTATTGTACGTAACAGATATAGAAAGTTTGAAGGACTAATTTGTGTTATATATTTATATTTTCTGCTTGATTAGTTCACTCAGGTGATCACTAAATTAGAAATTAAATGTTTGTTAGTCAAGTATGTGGTTGAGCGATAACATTTCGGATGATTAAAGTAAGAAATTCGAAGTCCGGTTATACACTATTAGATGTTACAATTTGAAATATTGAGTTCAAAAATGCGAGCATCCTGTCTTACTGATAATGAGCATACTGATGCTAGTGATCTTCCAGGTGGCGAGTGTATGACTTAAGGTTCGTAGGTATGAATCGATGATAATTTGTCGTTCACTTGCATCGAATAAAGGTGACCTTTTATTTAAAGTGCTTACCAAACGTTCCATATGTCGGAAGTCGAACCCGCGATAGCTTGGTCTTGAATGAAGCGAGGGAAGGCACAGTTCATCGCGAGCACTGTGTCTCTGATATGCAAATTTAAAAGAGAAGTGAAGAGTTAACCATACCACGTAACTACAATTTTTTACACCTAAAGTGTTGTTTAATATTGAAAGGTAAGAAAAAAAAAAGTTAACCCTAGATGCGTTTAACGTGACAGGGCTCAATAAAGAAAATAATAACAATAAAAAAGAAGCTGCTCAATCACTAGACAGATATTTGAATATTTTTACGTAGACAATTAGAGATGCAGAAGTATTAGTTAACAGTGAATATACATAGAGAAGTGAACTTAGTGTACCGGTAACGTATAATAAGAATTAAGTGTGATAAATACGTTTCTGCAGGGGAGAAACCTAGAGAACGAATGTTTTTTCCTTGCCAACTTTGTTTCACGAAGTATACAAATAATATTAAGCACTTCGTTATTCAAAAATATAATAATAATCGTGCACTGTTGTATTGAGAAGAACATCTGTAAACATTATCTTATTAATAAAGACACACGAAGAGCTCCAGATATATTCAAGAGATTCGCACAATAAATACGTTTTGTTCATTACTGTAAGCTTTCCTCATACCTATGTAGTTATAGGAATAAGTGAATTGTTGAATGCATTAGTGTTCGTTTCGTCACTATTTAAAGCGGACTGCGCAGCAGACTCTATCCAGACACACGCGACATGTGCTTTTACTTCATTACACAGCCGGGGTGATTGATGGGTTAGCCCGATCGCTTTCTGTGCACATGGTTATCGGTTCAAGTTCTGCCGGGGTCCACTTTACCAGAGTCTGTAGGTCCTTTCCTTGGAAGATCAGCTCATTTAGTACGTTAATTCAAACAAACAGCATGGTTATTAAATTTCTGCTTCACTGTAGAATATTCATCGTATTTTCTAAACAAAGAAATGTATAACCACAATGTGTTATTTTGAGTCCGTCTGTGATTGAGATTATGTACATAGTTAGTAGCACGTGTGAAGGTTTGTGTGAAACTTATTTACTGAGTAAAAAAGCAGGGTGGGGGAGAGGGAAGGGTTGTTTATACAGAAAGCGGTTGGCCTCAAGGTATATTCACGTGTAACAGACGCAAAAGCAATTCTCTCCGATCTTCTCGGTCGGTATGCTCTGTGTGAGGGTTTTCATACATTGAATTTTGAAATAAGTTTTTCTGCCTCTCCTTTTTCACATTTTTTTTTATTCTAGTGTGTGTGTGTCCTGGTTTGGTTGTTTAGAAGAACTGAATTTGAATTTAATTTTAAAGTCTTCAGGCTACTTTGGCTCAGGCGTAGAAGAATTGAAATCACATGTATTGTGTAGTTTCTTATAAACATTGTGTATGAATACCTAGTAAGAGTTTCTAGGCTGTTCTCGATGTACAGTTGCAGATCAGAGCTTTTGGTGACCCGATCTTAGCTTTAACTACTCGCGGCCCGATCTTGTCCCAATTGACCCATTGGCCGAATCTTAACCCGGTGACCTGGTCTTGTTCGTGTGGTTTGAATCTATCAGTATTGTGATGTGCGAGATTCTTTGAGAAGTGAGCTTATGTACAGGAACTTAATTTTTGAGAGTTGTAAAATACTTTAATACTTTTCTTCTATTTAAAACTTCAAACACAACATTCTAATAGAATAGCCTTTCCGAGAAGGGAGGGAAGGAGATATCTGCACAGTTACGATGGTTTTATTATTATTATTATTATTATTATTATTGAGGAGATGAGAGTATTTCCATCTGTAAGTACTATTGTTAGGACGTTTTGGGCGTCGTATTTTTAGTGCTCTGGGAGTAATACCCGCAGTACCGGTTACCCCTGAAAGAAATATTGTTCAAATGCAACAATGTTTAATAAGGAAAGAATTAAATCTCTGCTTTGCCTTCTGGATCACCGGATCGAAATCGGTTCACACCGCGTCCCAAGGATAGATTTGGTTATCAGTTTCATTTCTGTTACAGATGCGTCATATCGTTGAAGATTTGCTTTAAAAATACTAAAAAAATAATTTGAAAGATTCCAATCTATCGATTAGTCTAATTTAACATAGCTGTAGCGTGTGTAAGAACGTCACTGCTTCATAAGTTCTTGCTATCTAGGTTGTTTATACATTTTCAGAATTGTATTTAATGGAGTCCTTTTTTAAAACTTTCCAATTGGAAGGAAGCAAACAAAACAGAGAAAGAAAGATATTTATATTCAATTGAATTTTTGTTGCTTTCGTCTCGTTTCTTATTTAAGATCTTGTGTTGTTTTTCTCCAGCAATGTCCTAAGCCTTCCCTCTTGAGGCGTCTGCGTCTCTTCCAGCCTTTTTCCTCTCGTATTTCCACCCCCCTTTCTTTCTTCCGACACAAATCGTCTTTGTAAATGGTAATTGTCGCCCAAAGCGGCGGCCAAGTGAATCTCCATGACCGTCGATTGAAAGGAAAGCGAAAGAGAATCGACTGAAGGTGGAAAGAGGTCGTAAAAACAGTCGACCCCTTACATCTGCCTTCAGCGCTAACGAGAACTTTCGTGGCCGCGCTGCTGCTCCCGGGTGATGGTGGGAGTCTGGAAAATTGAAAAGAGCATCGTTTTGTTGATCAAGATAGAAGAGAAGTAATGTAGTTTCCTTTTTGAATTGCCGTACTTCAATTGCCGGTGTAATCATTCCTTTCTATATGACGTAATGAGTTTTCGCCATTTGTAAGTTTTCATTTCACATGCCAAGGTGTTTGTCATAGTACTCTTTTTTTTTGGCAAATAATTCCCTTTTCGCAGTTTTTTGTGGGGAGGGGGGCTTCTAATGGAAGAACATACCGTTTTCTACGCACGAATTTTTCAGTGGTTTTGCATTGTTGAACGGAATTTCTGGTACTTATGAATTAGCTGTATTAAGATACAAAAGTCGTTCGTACTTCTGCGAAAATTAAATGCATTTTTACAGACATTAACTGCGGTTTTGTCAGTTTCTTTATAGCTTAGATGGGATTCGATAAATGAGCCTCAGTTAGCCTACAGATCATGAACACATGTGTAAGGAATGGTGTTTGAATTTAACATTGACAGTATACAATTTGTGTACGAAGAATGTTTCTAATTAACTGAAGAAGGTTTTGTTACATCTCGAAAGAAAGTCAGTTGTTTTAGTTAGCGGAGATCTCGTGGTGGCCGAGAGGTTAGCGCGCTTGCTTTCTGTGCGCGTGATCAAGGGTTGAAAATGCACCGATATCCTGTGAACAAAGTGTTTCGGAGCCCACTGTACCGAAGACTTAAGTTCCGTCCTTAAAAGCTTATCAGCTCGTCAATAGCAAAAGTTATTCTCGTCCACGCGCTAGCTGCTGTGTTCAATATAGTAAGTGTTATGTGCTAATATGTAAATTTGAGATATGGCCGAACTTTTACAAGATTTATGACATTGCTGGTAAGGTGGTTATGTTTCATTCACTTAAAATGCAAACTTATTTTGCTTTGGCGTCCAAAATCAGCCAGTCTGTGATGCAGTATCGCCCGCCTCGCGTTGCGGACTTGGAATCGTCACTATAGGAATCCACGCATTTTCCAGTCCTACTCTTGGCTATCCTTATAGCATTTTCTGTTTCGTCAGGCAGTTGGCGGGATGGTACATAGGCTAAGGCCCTGGCCACTGCATTTCTCGTTTCTGTTGCACGGGGAATGTACCTTAAGGCACGTCATCCTTTTAGATTTCTGGCAGGCTGGCTATCCAATCCTCAATGTAAATTAATAAACAAAATTATTTTCGACACAGCTTTTATTTCAAGTAGTACTTTCTGAAAGTACCGTATTATTTCCTAGAAAATCTAACAGGAGAGAGGAGAGGTGTATTCCTTCTCGTATTTTCTTACCTCAGTGTGGTCGATAGGTGAGCGCGCTCGTTTTATGTGCGTGTAGTCACTGTTCAATTCCCATCGAGGTCGATCGAATACAGAATACTTAAAAAAAGTAGCTTCCGTCCTTAGAAACACATCGTCTCGTTTAGGATGTTAATGACAAATCAATAAACTTTCTCGTATTTTTATCCAGTAGTTTCTTCTCGATTAATGTAATGCATCAGATAAGCAAGAGCTCTCATTATGTAATTCGTAGACTGCTAAGTGAGTACGTTCCTGGACCTAACATTTTCGTGACTTGTTGCTTCCATCCTACAATGGTTTTCTTCCTTAAGATTTTTTTCTATATCGCTACGTTCTCACATCAAAATTCAAGTCGAGCTATTGACCAGATCATGGGAAGGTGGGGTTCCAATTAGGGCGCCCTCACAGACCAAGTCGACAATTTATTCCGTTTCGTCTCCGTCTTCCCTTCGCGCCCCCTGGAGGCGATGACCGTCTGAAAGAGGATGATTTGTCGAGATGAGTGGAAAGGGAGGAAATTTGCGGTAAGGGAAGTTCTGAGAATGACAAACGTTAAAAAGTAGGGAAGATGAAGTAGGAGGAGGAAAAGTTCTTTCTTTAAGAAGGTATTAGGAAGTGTATCAAAGGAGAACGGGGAAGAAGGAATGGATAGGGGAAGTTATGTTTGGTTATCACGAGTGCTTTTCTTTCATTTTCTTTTTCATTGCTTTCATTTTTCTTACACAGTTTCTGATCATCTCACCCTCCGGAGAAATTCATCAGAAGTTTGTTGATCCTCATACAGGAGGATTTCGAAAAATACTTTATCCACTTGGGATTTCGTTTAAAGACAACTTTCTGATCTACTCTTCCAAAGTAAACGAAAGTTAGTGTCATTTTCTGTTTTAAGTATTGTTTCGAGATTCTCATTTAACTTTATAGTTGTACGTACTGTGGTGAAGGGAGATTTCTACATTTTTTTTACAAGGTCAGTTATTTAAGTAACTTAATGACTTTCTTTGATAATTGCTTTGTTTGTTTCATTCTATTAACTGTCTTCAAACCGTCCCGATACGACTGTAATGTTTTTTGAGAATCTCACAAATGTCTCAGATGGGATTCGAGCTCGAAGCTTATTTATGAGATCTTGCGTCTCGTCAATTTACCTGTCGTGCGAAAAATGACGGTAGGTGGCGCTGCGGTTTAGTAACTTCCCGTTCCTGAGTGAGACTAAGAGTAACTCATTGCGTCTGGCTAGATAATGCTGTGTATGAAAGTGAACGCTTGTTTGTTGTACAAAGGTTCTTAAACCGTTCAACATATCTCCAACAAACACCACATGAATACTCTACAAACATGACTGTCGGAGTCTTCAACCCCAAAGCGCCCCAGTTATTAGTGTTGCTATCTCATTGTACATTTCATTTTTGCAAAGTGTTCTATACCATTGGATGTATTTGCAGCGTGAATATTTCTCGACAACCTTGAAGAACTGCTATGGGCGTTTCCAAAACTACAAGTACCCCAGTCGCGATTGTGGCCACGCTATTATAAAATTCAATTTTCGGAACGACTTTGTACCGTTTAACGTACATACACCACACTTGGTATGGGATACTCATCGATATCCTAGGAAAAAAATAATAACTGGGTTTCAAGACTTCTCAAACACTCCACAGTTGTCTTGGCAACCGATTTATCATGAATAAACTGTGATTGGGTTTCGCATTTACACTTGTAATTACGAATTTACACTCGTATTTAATTTTGACGGTTCTGCCCTATTATACAGAAAGTATTCCATATACGTTCGTATAGCATATTGGAATTGAATTTATGGCGTTTAGGCATCTAAGGCTCAGGCCGGTAGGATATTCGAGTTTTCGTAGAATGGTCTGGGAATATTCCAATATCCCCTCGAGGATATTCATTGTATTTCCCGAAAATAGAGGTGTGCTGTATAGGCTCGGGAGTCAGGGATGGATCAGATAGCTTCCAGGGTTTTTCTCGAGATGCCGTCTTGGCATTCATGTGGTGAAACTGAGGGAAAACCCCAGTCATAATATTTGGCGTGCCTCCCCATTGCACATCCGTTACTAACTATTCTGAGAATTTAGTTCCAAGCTGGTATTTGTTCCACTATTATTATTTTAAGTTGCAAAATTGAAATATCCTATTCTAGTTAGTCTTCCTCATTTGCACTATAGATTATACGTCTGACAATATTTCTAGCTAAAAGTGTTGTCGACATTCCAAGTGGTAGTACAATCATGTAACGTCGTTGTGTATAAAATGCCATTATAGGTTTTAAAAATGTAGTCAGAGGGATTTATAGGCATTGTTTATGTTTTCAATTTGTTGTACAAATAGGTTTCAACATTACAAATAAACCCGATAAACATGCGTATGTAAATAATTAAACAGTTCCGTAATGTTGGATGATTGATTTGTTTGCCTGTGTACATGCTGTGATTATAATTTAGGATAGTGTATTGAAAATTGGTAATGATTCTGTGTGCTATTTCTTGGATGCAATGCATTGCTAATATTTATCTATGCATTAACGATAAATAATGAAGCTGTGGAAGTTTAAAGCGTCATATTAATCACGGTTCACTTTCTGTTTATATAACTTTGTACACGTATGTGTATTTCTTTTAGTGTGTTATAACGCTACAAGTTATAAAACAGGGTCCATGTTTTAATTATTTACTTGATTCACGTGCTTTAACTGTCGCGAATGATTTTTTTTTAAAGTATTTTTTTGCTTACTTCTGATCTGCGGTAAAACGATGGTTTATGATTTTTTGTTGTTAATTTGGGTTCGTTACTTTGTAGTATGTCATGGTGTTGAAAGCTCTAGGGTAATCTTTGTCTGAAGAAATGAATTCAAAGTTTGGAATCGGTATACCATATCGACATCCGTTATATTGAGTTTAGTTAGTGATCATTTGCAGCGTCTCTGCGGCTAGATTTCAAATGAAATTTTGGATTTGCCTGTCGAGAATTTTAGGTATACGTAATTTGAACTTTTGTGCCTCTCTGACAAAATATGGCCTTTATTAGGGATGCTACAAGTTGAGTGCAGAATGTGGGATATTGAAACTTGTAAATGTACTACGAATTTTTAATATTTTTTTCGAGAAAAAGCTTCATTTCGTACCATTTCTGTAGTTCTTGAAGTACTTTTACCCCCTGCAACACAAACAATAGTACGATGCACTAAAAATACAACTGATTCATTTTTTTGATAAGCATAATTTACTCTGGTTCTACTGCTTACTACTAGAAATTTAAACAGACAAGAGAAAGACCATGCAACTTAACGCCCAGTAGTTCGGAGAACCTGTCAGCCAGAAATTCGGAGTTTTCCCTAGTTTCACCTTAGTGACAAGACGAACTCGAGGATGGTAATTAGAAATAACACTAAGGTTTAATCTTTCCTGTCTGTCCTATCACAGAGCAAATGCGGATAATATGACGACCTGTCCCCGCCCCCTCCCCGTAAAGATGTGAAGATCATAAAATACTAAGCGGGATCACGCGTAACACTGTTAGAAGTTTTTGACCTTCCGCTTGAAGTACTATGAAGAAGAATTTCTTTACAGGATACAGTTTTGCACACATCGCCGCGTACAAGCATCCCTATAACTAAAGTAACTTTGCTATTCATGAATTTTGTCGAAGTGGAACTTGCTTCCTTCCTTCAATTTAAATTGGCCAGCGTTGTGGCAATCAAATCGACACAATGAGACCGGCATTTTTATGAAGCACAACCATGTGTCCCGACAATGTCCCAAGTATTTTCTTGCGAGTCGCAATGTGGAATAGGCATTAATTGTGACTCGTTTCCGGAAAGGGGGGCGTGGGACGCTCTGGTTTAACTGCAGTCGGATTAATTTGTGTATGCGGTTGATTTGACACTACCTGTTTTTCTTTCGCAAACTGTTCACACCAGTCATACTCTTGTTGTACCCGTGGCAGCATTTGTTACTCACGTTAAGATATTTGCGTAGTTTTTTTTTGTTTGTTTATGTTGATAATTTTTACTTATCCGATGGAATATTATCAATTCATACTACATACATTCTCTTTCATTATAAATAGGTCTTCAGTGAAAGTGAAGTACGGGCCAGCCTAATTGGTTCCAATTTGTTATATTCCTTATCTTGCATCGAGTCGTAATCATCAGAAATTAATAATTAACAATACAATATTAACAGTACTGTGTTTGGTGTGTGTGTATGTGTGTGTGTAAGAGGAGGTTAAAAACTGTCAAAAGCGAATGTGGAGCGGCATTTTGTAGTTTGTTCGTAAAGACAGTCGGGGACGGGAAAAATGTGTAAACACAAACGAGTTTTGGGATATCGAATGCTGATTTGGTTTTTCCCTAGGCTGGGCTTTGTTTTGTTTCTCTTTGGTCGAGACAGCTTGGTCGTCATGGTAACGAAAAGAGGGTCGTCCGGAGGTGAGACAAGTTGTGTGTTTTGAGGAAGGGCGAATGACGTCTGTTGTCGGAACTACCGGACAGGGACTTTCCCCCGTTCATCTACCTGGATTCTTTTCTTCGTTTCTCCCCTACTCATATCGCCCATCCGTTTGTTCTCATGTGGAGTCCTGTTTTCTTCTTCTTTTCCTCTTCCAAGGGGGTGATTCGACTGTTTCTCTGTTCCTCCACATATCAAATTCAGTTGAAGAATTGTAATAAAAGAGCTGTTGGAACTTATTACGAAACCATTGAGGAGGGTGGATGTGGAATGTTTTGATAGAATTGAGTAGAAGATTGTCCTGGCGTTCTCTTTTTGGAAATGTTAATGGAAGGTTCTTTGTGAGAATTATTCAGAAGTTGTAAAGAATCGTAAGAAAACATAAAGTACTTAAATATTTTATTGCAGATTTTCCCTTAAATGTTTTCAAGTGTACAGTTAACTCGTGCTTATTTCAGTAATAATTGGGAATACTTTTTGTAGTAAAATAATTGTAAATTGAAGATCAACAATGGATCAACGTTAAAAGTTACAACGGTACGTTCAAGGGGCGGTCAGATATAGACAAGTACAACTAACTTGTTTATTTCGAATGTACTCATATCGTGCTGGGATGAGTGATCAGGTTACTACGAATAAAGGTACCCAGCCGCCATAGCTCAGTGGTAGAGCGTTGGCGTAGCATTCGGGAGGTCGTGGGTTCGATCCCGATCGGCCGACCATCCTGACTGAGGTTTTTCCTGTCACACCTGACAAATGCCGGGATGGCACCTTCAACAGGTCCTGGCTGACACCACCTCGAATCCTTTGCCCTATCCCGTCCTGAGCCTTAGATGCCTAAAGGCCATGAATAAAATTAAAAATACCCTTATATCGTTTTTCTTCTTAGTTTTTTTATAGGTACAAACTTTTGTCAACAGTGGGCAGTTTTCTTATTCCATTTTCGTGGTATTGGGACGTATGCGAAGCCTATTGTATCAACCTCTTCGTCATCGAGGATTGTCTCCCTAACGCTTCATTTAGCGTTCCAGGCAAGTGTGTCCAAATCCTGGCTATAAGGAGGAGCTTGTGGACTAATCTCATTTAGTTACTCGTTGGTAAACTTCAGGTCCCGAACTTAATGTTTTCAGGCGTTACGTTGTTTGTTTGTTTGGACGTGGATGTTTAAAAAAAAGGGTAAACTTCATTGTATATGGGCCATTCTAGTAACTTCTGACTTCGACCTGTCACCACTCGACCCTTTACACCTAGTTAAAATCCACAAACATCCATGCTCCTGCCGGGATCCGAACCCGGGACCTTCGAATCGGGCTAACACCTTAGACCGCACGGCTACCCGGTCGGCTCGACAGCATGGATGAGTCAAATACTGATCTTCGTTTATCTATGCAAACACTTACGTATTTTATAATCTCTTCACCAAACTGTGTATATATACATTAGAAGATATCACTTGTTTAACGTTTTCGTTTGTTAAAACTCAATACACTGCGCAACGACAGTAGGTACCATAGATGTCCATTTTGGCCTGACCTCCCCTCAAGCTCTGATCTGGCCCTCGGCCTTCCTGGCAGCTCGGAATTTGCCATCAACCTCAACTTCCAGCATGGAGTTCGCCCTTGACCTGCCCTCAAGCTTGCAGTTCGCCCTTGACCTGCCCTCAAGCTTGCAGTTCGCCATCGACCTACTCTCGACCTAACCCTCCAGCGCAAAGTTCGTCACCAACGTTGACTCAACCTCACTCTCCACTCCAGGTTTGAGGGTGATGTGTAACTTCCGGAAGGTCGGCCCTCTAGAGGTTGACCATGTCTGGTAGGTACTGCTGACTTGCTCATTAAGTTACTAACAGTGTGATGCCACGGGAAATACATAACTACATACAGGGATTCTAAGCGCCTACTGCATGCCCACATAGTCTCGACATTATACGAACACGCGTTCGGTTGCTACACTGGAATTTCAATTTATATTTGACAGACCCTCGTACAATATTCTTATAAAGGGTTTGTTTGTTTGTATTTTCTGGCTATATTAACATGAAGTTCTAATCCTTCTGACGCAATAGTTCCTTCGACAAGGACATGTTGCATGCAGTTTGACTACGACGTATGTACACTAACACTGGGTTTTACCTTCCCGAGTTAATCACGTAGAATCTAAGGATTGGAATCCGAACCATTTCCATCCTTATATCCGAGTCAGAGTGGAGGTGCAGAGATCAACATTCGATGTTATTAGCCACTGAAGTGTTCTTTTGTCAGTACTGTATGTTCCCTTCATTGTAGGTACCTAAATTACTAAATTTCGCCTTAATCTCCTTCATGGAAGGGCTCTCAAAAGGTCCGATTGAGGGTTGTATTCTTGGCAGCGATTGAATCCACTATATCCTGATTATGTATATAATGTAGGGTTTCCGGGAAAAACCGGTGATGTCCATTTCTAGCGATTTTGTGCTGAATAGCTCATTGTAATGGGGGGAATTGGAGCTACAAAACTGTGAAAGAACGAACGAAAAATGTTCATAAATGACCACAGGAGACCATATTACATATTTGTTGAGCCGTTTAGTCATTGAGAGATGAAGAAATTAAAACTTCATTTTCTCAATAAACCTGTTTTGTGACATCCCTTATTTTCTCCCTACACCCTTCGTATATACTCATCTGGCAACATTCCTGATGCTTGAATCTTTTTTCGATGTGATTCGATATGACATCAGGTTGTTTGCATAGGCCTCATATCTATTCAGGAAATTGACATGTCAAACTCATATGATTTTTTTTTTCCGGATTACTCTAGAACCACGTGCGCGAGCGCCGTCAAGAATGTGATTGAACGCGAATTTGACTTTAATAATGAAAAGCAAATATTTGATTATGTAAAGTGCATTAAATGAAGATCTCAAATCTGTCTCTGTATTTATTATGTATTGGTTACATCTGTGTTGTGCTAGAATTAATAATAATAATAATGAAACATATTTTTTGAACCAGGAGCTTTTTTTTTTTTGTTAATTATTCAGAATAACGCTTTTACGAGGGCAAGTCAAGAAAGACTTGGACTGATTTTTTTTTCTAGGCAATTTATTATTACTCAGCAACAGGCACATGATCCTTTTCAAAGTAGTCCCCGCCCACTTGAATGCACTTTTTCATTCGAGTCTTCCAGTCCTCAAACACGTGTCGCAGGCCATTCTTTGAGAGGTCCTTCAAAACCGCCTCCGATGCCTTCAGAATCTCGGAATTATCGGAGAAGCGGCGTCCACGCAGTCTGGATTTTAGGGCAGGGAATAGAAAAAAGTCGCACGGTGCGAGATCTGGGCTATACGGTGGGTGTGGCACACAGTTGATATTGTGCTGATGTAGGTATTCGAGGACAGCATGTGCCAC
Organism: Lepisma saccharinum; assembly: GCA_022664845.1. Classification (NCBI taxonomy): domain Eukaryota; kingdom Metazoa; phylum Arthropoda; class Insecta; order Zygentoma; family Lepismatidae; genus Lepisma; species Lepisma saccharinum. The sequence goes on from JAGDQP010000068.1 coordinate 54,842, forward strand.
GTGTGGTCTCGCGTTGTCATGGTGGAGTCTCCAGCCGCCATTGCGAAGGTTTGGTCGTTTCTTCGCAATGTGCTGCCGTAAGGTCTGAATGACTGACACGTAATATGGTGCAGTTACAGTAGTGCCGGAGGGAACAGCATGCTGATACACCATACCAAGATGATCAAAGAACGTGATCACCATCACCTTGCCTGCCGACTTCACAACCTTTGCCTTTTTTGGTGTGGGCGAACCTGGTGTCTTCCACTGCGTACTGGCTTGCTTGCCCTCAGGATCGAAATGATGAAGCCATGACTCATCGCCGGTGACAATTGACTCCACATAGGCGTCTCCACCATCCTCAAACCTTTGCAACAGCTCCCTGCAAGTCTCCACTCGAACGGCCTTCTGCTCTGGTGTCAGGAGTCGCGGAATCCATCGCGCACACACTCGGCTCATGTGGAGGTGGTCATGCAAAATTTTGAAGGCACTGCCATGAGATATGCGTAGTGCGGCTGCCAGATCGTCGATACTGATGCGGCGATCTTCTCTAACAATGACTGCTGCCGTGTTAATGTTCACCTCAGTAACAGCTGACGCTGATACACCTGGTCCACCAGCTTTCGTGATTGTCATTCGGCCATCTTTAAACTCTTTGAACCACCAGAACACGGTACTTCGTGGCAGAGCGTCATCTTTGTAGGCTGCTGTCAACATTCCTAGAGTTTCTGTTGCACTTTTCCCCAGGCGATAGCAGAACCGTATAGCTGCAAATTGTTCTTCTCGTAATGACTCCATTTCTTCTACAGGCGACTTCTAGAGGCGGCGCAGTACATCACCTGCAATAAAAAGTCGTGGTTACCAAACATGCAATGATTCCTTAACAACATTTTATATATATGCACAGCAAGACCCACCCTACTTGTATGCCAAACTATGAAGCTCCAGCGTTAACAGAACTGCCGGGAAAAAAATCAGTCCAAGTCTTTCTTGACTTGCCCTCGTATGTATAATGTAATCTGAACGCTGATTTCCTATAACATTGCATGTCACTACATTGGCCTGAGCCTTAGATGCCTAAAGTCTATTATTATTGATTTGATCGTCATAACAAGTTTTTTTTTTTTTTAAGTTCCATTAAAGAAATAAATGATTTGTTTTGGATTTCTTAAAATTAATTGATCAGATCATAAATATATCGTACATTGAAGCTGATGAAAATTGTAGATCCATTTTCATTTATTTCACGTCATGTGTTCTCTTCCCAAGTGTTCAGTGGTGAATTCCAGTTTGTACAGCTAATTCAGTTTACTTTTCCCAATCTAAAATTTTTTTATGTTAAATTTTCCATTAGATATGTCTTTAAGTAATTATATCAATAAATTCTGTGAAATACATAATCGATTTCGTGCACCTCACGTTACTCATAGTGATATGAAAGGTATAAGTTATTCATCCAGGGTTAAGCATCTGAGAACGGGATAGGTTGGAGAACAGGATGTTGGAAGAGCCTAGTTAGTACGTACTATCCCGACATTTTCCTGGTATCACTGAGGATATACCTAAGTCAGGATCATTCCCAGGACCTTCCGAATGCTAAGCCAACGCTTAACCAACTGAGCTACGCCCGGTCGGGGTGATTGGTAGTGCCACGTCGAATCTTAGATTCCACATGTTCGTTGTTTAGAGATAATATGTTTCTACCTGAACGTGTTTCAAAAATTTTATTGTGAAATTTAACCGAGATGGGAGTTCGTTGAAAAAATGGCAATGCTAAATATTTGTGCTAGAATCATATGAAAACTTTTATTTTCGGAAACCTTGAATCAGATTAAATGTATAGAAATTTGTTATTGAGTATTAAAAATTGCGGAGTAAATGCTTTGTGTGTTGATGGTGATCGAATATTCAACAGGATGAGTTGATCTTGTTTTCAGTTAGAGCGGCAGGGTCATCTCATGAGTGAAATCTAAACATCTGTGTTTGTTTTCGTACCCTCGTACCTTTAAGTGATTATTGGTAATTGAATCTGTCTACATTCATAATTGCAGGAGAACCATTAGCAATAATTATTTCTATCCTGTTACGTCAATAACTGTAATTAGGATATTGAATGTCACTATTGGATTGGATTATAGTTAGTATTGCATTACATTATATTTTGTATAGGTTGAAAATAATCGCCGGAGTTGTTTTTGCGTAGTTTTAAGTTAGTGTTTTTCAGGCTGGTAGTCGGTGAATTAAAGAAGAAAAAATAAATACCAATGGAGAGGTACAGAAGTTTTCATTGTCATAATTACATTTCTAGAATTTCGATCTTTCTCTTCGCAATTATATATAAATGACGATCCGCGCTTTGCTTGGTCGAAGAAATTATTTGCAGTAGTAAAGTACAGAAATTTGGAATGGAGTGTTTTTTTTTCTGAATATATTAGATGGAGTGTAATTCGGGGATAAATGGACATACAGGTGAGATGCCCAAAGCTTCTATTTCTCGCAGTAGTAACAAACGCGAATAAAACTTTGTTGTCAGCAAGCTTTTGTTTCTAGTAATAGTTTGATGAACACCTGCGTTTCATTCACAATTGGCTACTTCCTACCATAAACTAAATAATAATAGAGACTTATACCGCTTATCTATTTTCGTCTGCGCTAAAATCAATGGGTTTGTCCTTAAGAAGAAGTGCTTGTGAAGTCTGCCGTTTGGTGGCTCTGCTGCTACTACTGGAAAGAACCAGGGACTGAAAGTATTCGCCAGAGACATCTAGCGGTAGGCTTCAAAATCACGTGTTCCTTAGCGCAGACGAAAATAGGCGAGAGAAGTCTGTCGTATTTATTTTATACTACTACTGCGAGAAATAGAAACTTTGGGTACGGTATCTATCAATCTTGAAATAAGTACAAAATTAAGAATGTGTTAGGCCAACGTATTACGCTCTTGTCAGTAGGTTCCGTTCTCATTGAGGCGAAGATTCATCTCTTTCCTGCGGTGGATACATTAATGTTGGTTCCCTGCTCCAAGCAGTAAATTCGTTTGTAGGGAGTCCACCGCGGAGGAAGATACGAGTGAAGGCTGAAACATCTTCAAAAGAACTTAATTCTGTATAAAAACGTAATTCAGTCAGAACTTAAAAGAGTGCGAAAGACTTCAAGTAAAAGTGATCAGCTTGTAAAACCGAGGTTTTACCCCTTTTGTGATGCTTAATTAATAATATATATATTTAACCAAATGAGCATATCAATATTTAAATTACTTGTAAACTTCACTCTCCTAAATTCTGAATGTGTACATCAAGATGGCGTTGTAACGTTCGGATTCAGTTGTTTCTATTTTGGCTTATCTAATTCTAATACCCTTCGGTAAGTCAATGACGTCACGTGTGATGCAACCTACAGTTAGTTCCATAAACGTTGGGAGTCAACGCAACAACTACTTATTTAGCATTATTTTTATGTTGAATTACTTTAAGTAAACTCTGTTACAATGTTCATAGGCTTAAGTAATGCGGCGTGGAAAATTTTAAATTCTGTCTCTAATTTAACGTTTAAACGTAGTCTCTGTTGATGTATTATCAATATTAAGAACCGAATCCTCTGAAGCTTCAGGGAAATATTGCAGCGATTATTACAGTAGTTTTCACCTCCCTCCCTTTAATATTGTATTGGTTTTTGGAATAAACGAAATAATAAATCGAACGCGTATCGATAACTTCAAACAGTATGGTATAATGGTATTCAATTGTTATGTAGATTGCCTCCAGTATTATTTGTTTGACGTTTTTGTTGGCCTTTGTGAAACGCTTTTCGCGTACTGGAACATCGTTGTTAGAACTGTTTGAAACGTTATGAGAAATTCCTGATTTGCAGCATTGGAAATGACGCAAGGTGTCTGATCCTCCTCTTTTTTGTTCATTTTTTTTCTGCCCAAGAGGAGGAATGCTGAGAAACATGATTACCAGTCAGCAAGCGTTTGACTTGCCTTCTATTGCTTTTGAGATGGCCCGCTGAGGTTGGGGGACAGTCTTTGTGACAAAAGAACTTTTGAATTCCTCTGTCCGGTTGGGTGTCTCCTTGCTGCATACTAGGTAGGCGTTGGTTTGGACGGAAGCTCCTCTTACGCGCCGTTTCAGTTACCGGATATTGTCACTCGGAAACTTGCCTCCTCTCCCTCTCTCTATTTCCCCTTTCCAGCTCTCCAGCACCCTTCAACTGGTTTGCCGGGTCTGTGTCGGCGGTAGCTCTCTTTACAAGGGTTAGAGGTGGATGTCGAGCCGAAATTTGAATCATCGAGCTGTGAATATTCATGGGACACTTCAACATGTGTGTGTGTGTGTGATGCTCGTCTCTTATTTGCTTGATATTGCTTTACAGGTGATTGTTGATATTTTGAACTCATATTATCACTACTTTCTTCGTAGATGGGACATGTAAAATATATTCGGATTCATAGGATATTGTTACCAAACGGCTGTGGCTTAGTTAGTATAGCGTTGGCTTAAAATTCAGAAGGACCTGGGAACGATCCCAGCGGCCGCCTATCCTGACTGAGGTTTTTCAGGAGTTTCCCCTCAGACACAACAGGGAAATGCCTGGATGGTACCTACAAACTGGGCCCTCGTCGACTACCTTCCTACATCCTCTTTCCTCGTATATCCTGGCATAAGCCTAACATGCCTAAGGGTCATAAATTCATTCAATCATGAAATATTGGCTATCATTTCGAAGCCCTATGGTTGCGCACCGAGCTTTAATACACATGCGGGCTTTAATATAAGTTTATTTTAAATATATGGCGAATACATATTCTGTGTTGTATCGAGCAACTTGTTGAACATAAAATAAATATTAATCCGTCGTCATTTTATGTGAATCCGATTGTAAATTCTTCACATAACGTAAATCTTACAAGGGTTCTGGTTGAAGAAGTTAAGAGGTCTTATTAAATTTTATTGTATAGGGTCACCTGTTTCAAGTAAAGGGAATGAAGTACTTCATTGCTCACACCATACAGGGAAGGGGATGGTGAAAACATGTGGAGCTTCAAATTTAGGTATTTTTGCGATTTCGTTCAGGAAAAACCAGTTGGAATAGGGTTTGAACGTGAGCCACTTCTTTAATATCAATTCGTAAACTTCCGTCGCTTCAACACCCGAACAGATAGGCAGAGAGATTTCGCTTCTTTCTTGGTGTTCACTAAACAAAACTAGGGTTCGTTACTACAATTATCCCCCTTAAAGAAAATTCGGTGAGAAGCGAAGGGATTGTGTTTCCAATTCGTCACTCAGCTGTTAGACTTGGTTGAATAAGATATTAGTTTCTGAGTTATTTGAAACCTAAATAATTTCATCTGGCATTTCAGAAGAATAGAAAATCATTTGGTAGTAGAAAAATGCTTTTAATTACGAAGCAATTGATACTGGTACAGTACAAAATTTCAATGTGACAACACGATGAATAAGAAGCAGCAGCAGCGAATGCGAGTCACGAAGACATATATACACCCTCGGTTTCCGATAAGTGTTGTGTCAAAGCATAGAAGAAACTGCAAACTTAGCGGTTAGAGGTAGTAAACTTGAAATAACGAAGTTTTCAATAGCTAGAGCGCACACCTCTGGCGCTTGAAGTCGTGGGTTCAACCCTGTTCATGCAATATGGGCTTTGTTGGACAATCACCGTGTGCTTGGGTTTTGCCGGAGTTCTCCCGTTTCCTTCCATTTTCTTCATTCCACGAATCATCCCATCATTATCCATCCGGCCTGAGCCATACTTGCGTAGAGGCCTTCAAATTTAATCAAAACTAAGCTTTATATATTTTTAACTTTCGGTCCTTTTCGAATGTTCGATCCTTTGAACAGTTCGTAGCATTGTGTGCGACTGAAACGATCCTCACCATAATCTTCATGCAACATGTCGAAGGGCTCTGTGAAAGTGTTTGTTGTGCAGTTTAAGGGTCAGTTCTACAATAGACCGCTGAACTTTTAGTCATTGGCCAAAATCAGACTTGGCCTCAACTTACCGCTGACTAGAAGGTTAGCGGTCGATTGTTAAACTGGCCCTAACACAGGTACTCGCTGCTCTTCCAGTTCCTTCATGGTCGGGTAACTGACAGTCGTCACAAACATTGAACGCGCTCTACTGAATTACTGTGGTTAGCACCAGGTTTGAAAACTTGACAAGTTAGTTAATTTCTAAGGATACAGCTATACATGGTCACTGTAGGTTCTCTTCCATATTTATGTACAGACTTTAACAATGGAAGAAAGTTCAATTTCTTTTTGAACATCCCTTGCGCATAATTTTATTTTAGATTTTTCACGAAGATCGGTGGACATTGTAAGAAAATCTGTTCGTTAAAATTTATACTACCATTTTACGAGATGAACGTTTAGAAGCATTAAAAGCCCACAGAATATATTTTTATATATTCTTTATTTATGTATGATCGATTAAACTGTTTATAAAGTATGAATTTAACGTCGGGGTAGAAACAGTTTTTCAGTAATGGAGGACATCAAGATTATTAAATGTTAAAGGAGTCTTTTGACCTGTGTTTACCTTTATGGTTGTGAATATTGAGTAGAAGCAACTTTTCTGAAGATATTTTTAATCCCGTCGTTTACTTATTATTGTTGTATATATGTTTGCTTAGTATTTCAATGATTTTTAAAGCAGTTGCTTTTCCTCAGATGTTTAAGTCTTGTTCCTTTGATAAATTCTCCTTTTCGATTTCCGTGTTCGGCTTGTCAAAAGAGCGTCCGCGCCCCCTCACGTTATCCTAGATTCCGAGAAGGCATGAAAGAACAAGCTGTTTTTTGGGTTCTCCGAAAACGTTTTGAATTTCGATGATTGGAATGAAAACTGTGTTGTTTTTTTTTTGATCGGTGGGTTTCTCTTCAACTCAGCGTTTTGACTTCTTAAACTACGAATCTTAAAGTAAAGGATGCTCTCCCCCTCCCTCTCTATCTCCCTGACTAGCTGAGCTCTTAAATTTTCTTTCTGTATCCAGTGTTGGCAGCTTGTAAGAATATTTCCGAGTTTAGAGGTAATTTAACAAATCAGTAAAATCGCGATATACAAGACGAATGTTGTTTTCCAATACTATGTTTCACCTATGGTTGTAGACTCGGATCTTTTGTACACATATATTTTAGTACGATTACAGGTCTACTTATAAATGCTTGTATAATAGCGTTTATGTGGACATAAATGCCGATTTAGAGCATGTAGTACAAACTAAACTGAATTGCTGACTTCGCTCTTATGCGTACATGAATATTTGAATGTATTTTATTTTGTGGCTTTTAGGCATCTAAAGCTCAGGCTGGGATAAGGTATTGGAAAGGATGTGGGAGAGTTTACCAGGGCCTAATTTGAAGGTACTATCCCGGCATTTGTCTGGTGTGACTGAGGAAACTCATGGAAAAAACTCAGTCGGGGTTATCGGCTGCTGGGATTTAACGTAGGACTTCCGGAATGCGAAGCCAACACATGAATATTTGTATAGCAGGCGAGTAACAAGGCTTAGTAAAGCTAAACACGTTTACCCGGACATGCCACTACTTATAAATTTGGTTTCATGTAAACTATACGACCCTCCTTCCTTATTTTTAATCCAAGAGAATGGTGCCTCCTTTTCCCATAAGGTGCCTTTCTTCTTGTCGATTTTGATGTCATGATTTTCACCATTTGGGTAAAGATATTTTTTCTACAGTAAGTAATAAATGGATGGTCTGATGAAATGAGGTACCGATACTTGGCACTTGTAGACTGTGAATTCGAAACACGGAGGCAGAAAGTACTTTTGTGTGCAACATTGAATGGAATTTTTTATTTATGATCTTTGGTCATTATGGCTCAGGGCGGGATAGCGTAGGAGAAAGGATGCGGGAAGGAGTCGACCAGGGTCTACGTAGAGGATACCATCCCGGCATTGGCCTGTTGTAAACTAGGAAATACACTGAAAAAACGTGCGGTTGTAGCATGAAATTTCGTAAAATATATGCTAGTATGAAGAGATTACATAATTTACGCGTTTTTATGTGGTTAACATAAATACATTCGTTGTTTAATCATATTGATCGTATCTAGTTCCAGTACTTGTTTGGGGTGTAGTATTATACTGTAAAAACATGCAATTCTTTGTTGTACACTGTTTCCACGCACGTAATTTGTTGGTTGTCTCGTGATCTTCCTGTCTCATGTTGTGGAAGCCTAATTCGACAGATAATTCCTTACAGAGTGCTTGCCGTGAGGTTCGTGGTGCTCTGAGGCCACCCGCTGGGTGCCGTCGTGTGCATTTTATTTTATAAATGTTGAAAAAGTTCAAGGTGAAATGTAAACCGATAGTAACTTGTAAATAGCATCTAACCTAAGATAATAGCATAGTTTCATCTGCCCGTATACATACAAACAAGTATTTTGTGTAACAAGTGATTATGTTTATAGTAACGTAAATTATAATTAGTCTGAGTATTCCAGAGCAGTTCATATATCGATGTAGATATATAACACAGACAGAGATCTTTAATCGCTCCCTTAAGTACATATCACTATTCTCAAAAGAGGGGCTTTGTTTTATGTAATTGTAACCCGTTATTAGTACATTTCAATTTTCGTTGTTGTTGATTTCTTGATAATTAACTTGAGTTCAAGATATATTAAAGAAATGTAAATCCAAACACAAACTCACATGTTCATTTACATTTTCGCTTTCAGGACTAAATATCGGTGGAAACAGACTTTGTTACAGGCCAGTCTGTCATACCCAATGGCCGTATTAATTAGTACTTGGTTCATTTTATGCCCTAATCAGCATTTTTAATACGTGTTGTAATGTAATAGAGGTTGCAAATTACCAAGTGGTCTCGGTTCCAAATCTTGATATTGTTACTATTTTATGGATTTATAGCACCATTTTTTTTTTTTTTTTAATGAGTTTTGTATTTATGTATAATATTTCCATAAAAAGAAAGGGTAAGCTGCATCGGAAGACATGGAAAAAGCCCTCATTCCAAAGCAGTGAAATGGAGGAATTTGTAGTGTGAAGTGTAACGAGATACTTTATTTCAAGAGGCAAGGGCGAAAGCGAACAAACATAATGTTCTATTATGGAATTATTTTCAGAGAAAAGTGTCAAGAAAGGTATCAAAGTACCGGAAATGTATCGATTTCGATACTTCGCTAAGTATTAGGAGTATCGAGACATCGAAAATATCGAGAACCTATCTCCAGTGAAAACAAAAGATGAAATGTATTCTGATGTGTTCCGCTCAAATATAAATAGCTGGGATACCTTCTGTTAATGAAAGGAGTTACAAATGAAGCGCGTAGGATCGTTGGCAACCCTGTTTCTCTCTCTCAGCTCCCATCGAATTCTTGGGATGCGATGGAGGATCGAGGTATGTCAACAGCCTACAGGACTATCGGAGAGCGAGGGGAATCGTATTTACTTTTCACGAGTTGGCTGTGAGAACAGGAAAAAGAGGGTGGGAAGCACTGTTACTGGAAATTTGAGGAGGATTGTTATGTAGCAGTTGAAAACTGTTCGTGCAGCGATCTTTGTGAGTTTTTTCAACTTCGTGTCAGAGGAAGATGAGTCATTTCCATTTGCAGTTGAATAAATAAAATTTCTGCCTCAGATTATCGTTCTTTAGTTGAAAGCAAAAAAATATTTGTAGTTCGCTGTGTGTAAAATTTGAGTAAGATTGTCCCGCATCATCCATTGGGTTGATTATATCACCTATGCGCTGTAGTTAATAGAATTCTTCTCGAGAAACTCGGGAGATCGACAGGTGATGTATATTGATTGTGTATATCAATTAGCGTAAAAGAAACTGATGAATATAGTGTTCTTAATTCAGATTCAAGTTCCAGTTTGGTATGTTCATTTATTTAGGTTATTTAATTTAGAAGTATGAATTCCTGACTTCTAGCTTTTCAGTGAGTTTAGTTTCTAGAACCTGGATGCTAGAACTCAGGGTGTTTCTGTAAAACTAAATTCGCTTTTCGAGTTATTCTTTTTTTAGGCACTCTTTATGATCAGAATGAAAAAGGTTTTCATTGCAGACATTCACCATTAGTTCAGACATCGATATTTAAACGTACTTGTCTTGAAATGTAAATCTAGTTAAATTAGAATAGCTATGCGTTATTTAATACGTATACAAGTAACTTGCGAGTTTCTACGAATGTGTAGGTAACAAACCTGTCGTGTTTATTTACTCCAAGCAAAGTGTAAAAGCTAATACCGATTACATTAGAGTTCCGATTAACCGAATCCCGACGCAGTAAAAGTAAAATTTTGATTTTAGAACTTTGCAAATCATACATTTGATTTATACTTTTTATTATGAACGCATTATTTGAATAATTCTTCCGATGCTCAGTAAAAATACGATACAGTAATTAAATTTATTCACCGAATTCTACCGGTGAATTATTTCATGTTGAAGCTAAGCCTTAAAATTAGTGGACGACATTTTCGTTAAGAACATTTTAAGGCACATTTTTATATGAAGCTTTGAATTCTAAGTCTCCAAATTTTATATTGTGTACTAATGTACGACCAGAAAATCCGTGTACATTGTCACTTGAAATTTGTCAAGTTTATCTTTCTGGGCCTTTTTAAAAATTACTGCTGCTGATAGCCCGTTTCTATTCTTAATCTGTCCTAAATCCACACACACCCATGTCCGAGATAGACATTACTACTTGTTGAAAATTGCTTGAAACACTCAGATCAGTGGCGGCTCGTGGTCAAAATCGTAAGTGAAGTGCATCCAAATCATTAATGTACCCATTCTCTATTCATCCCGAATTTCTTGGACTGACTGGTTTACCCGTAATGCCGCTTATCATCATATTAAATGTTGATGAATATTTGTAGAGAAATTAACTGCTAAAAGTTGGGACCCACTATAAATATGTAAATATAGTTGAAGATATGACAAATTTCGCCAACGACTGAGCGTGGGAACAACAAACATTCTCATGTTAGTATACGCCCAAGAAAAATGCAGTACTTTGCTAAATTTCATTTACAAGAAGTCATTCGGCAGTGGCAAAGCTAATTTTGTAGAAGAATTTTCCACTTGTAGAACAGAGAATAAAATACTAGACTGGCATAGTGTAGTTATACAGTATATTTATTGTTTATTTGTATAAAGGTCATTAACTGAGAAGAGTACTAAATAACTGCCTAACTTAAAATTTTCAAATCGAACATTCCAGGCTTTGCCTGATTATGGGAGAAATTGTGGAATGAAGAAAGTGGGAGGAAAGGGAGAGCCTCAGGAAAAAAACCCACACATGGTGTTTGCTCACCACAAGGATCACATGGAACGAATCAGAATCGAACAGGTGCCCCGCAAACACCAGAGATGAACGTTCTACCAGTGATCCACTGCGGTCCTACTTTGGTGTGTCACTAATTGAGTCACAGAGATCGAATATAGTTATGCTATATGTATTTTATTCATTGATAATTTTTTGTAGAATAATATTGTGCAGCATATCGCATCTTTTCCTCTTGACTCATATGCTTTGCATTCTGGAGGTCCTGGGTAGAAACCCAGCGGTTACCATCCTGGCTTAGGTTTTCTGTTTTTTCCTCAGTCACAGCAGGCAAAGGGCGAGAAATTAGGCCCTGGTCGACTCGTTCCAGCCTCCTTTCTCCTACCCATCCTTACCTGAGCCTTAGATGTCTACAAGCTATAAGTTAAATTCATAATTAGCTATTGAAAAAATGTGTGTTAATTATTAATGTGTACAATTCATTACGTGAAGAGGAATATAAGTAATATATTTTGGAAGAGATTGTACAAGGCTTCTCATACTACTACAATCCTAAAATGCCATAAGAAATTGCGTTTGATCTGCCCTCAAGTAACATTTCTTTTAACGTCATAGAGCTACTTTTTGGGTTCAGATTGTTGATGCGTTCAATTAAAAAGTTAGGGAGGTAAAAGGGTAAGTTAACAAAACAATCGCTTGAATCTGGCTCGTTCTTCCGTTTCTTCCTTGCCTTTTTCCGTTTGCATCTTTTCTAATTACCAGAGGACGTTTCGGTTGATCCTTTCGTAGTAGCATTTTTCTAACCCTTTCAGGAGAGTCTATTGTTTTCAGAAGTCAATGGGAGGAAAAGAGGGTTTTTGGTTGCTATGTTGTTAGTGAGGAGTCGTGGTGCGAGGGTTTGAGAAGTCTCTTCCGGTGCGTCACCACAAAAAGCTAGGAAGAGTGCGAACTTAATGAGGAAGAAGAGGAGGAATAAAAACTGTTGAAAAAGTTGTTCAACAGTCATTTCTTTGTGCTCATAATCAAAAACTAGGAGATTGAAACTGAGGAATGAAAAAGTGAAGTATTTTTTTTTTGTTTCTTTTTATATCTTTGTCATGCCGAGGTTTTAGTGGGAGAAGCGAGTTCCTTCTGTAATTGTATAATTGAGTTTTGGAGATGATTGTGAAACTGGGATTTTAGAACGAGGGTACGGTTTATGTTGGCAGAAGGGAGAGTGTGAAGGAAAGAAGTTTTTTCAAGAGAATTAAAAGAGGTGGAGACTTGGGGTTATATCGGTGTTCATGACATTGATCGAGTGATGGTTAGGGGACAGTGTTTAAACATCCATCAAATGTTACTTGAAGAGAACAGAGGAAGTTCAGAGAGTCGGGATTGTTCAAGAGAAGCTGGTGATGACAGCCCCCGTTTTTGATGCACGAAAGTAGCGAAGATCTTGTAGCTGTGATATCTTTCACCGTTTTGTTATCGATCACTTTCCTTTCACACCAAAGTAAAGAGCACTGTCAACGATTGGTTTTCAATGAAATGTAAATATTTAATGTTTTTGCCATATTATGAACTTTGGATTTTTAAGCTGTCTGATGTTCATTTTTTTCTGCACATTTTGTATTGGTTACGATAACTTCTGACAAGGAAAACAACTAGGCATTGACCTGGAAAACCAGGGGAAATCATCTTAGAGGTTAAAAGTTCTGGGAAAATAAGATAATTTTTAAACGTATTCAGAACCTAATAGTTTACATCCAGAGTCAGCCCAATTCTGACCATTTTACACATAACAGCATTCATCCATAACAGCAAGGTGAAATGTTTTGGAAGGAATCGGCCCTGGCCTTAATCATCCTCAGTATTTGCTTGGTGTGATCGAAGGAAACCTCAGTCAGGGTAGCAAAAGCAGGGAATCGAACCCGTATCCTCCCGATTACAAGGCATTTACTCTACTAACTTCTCTACCTCGTCGATGAACCTTTCATAGCACGGAAGAAACCATCGAGTTTGATTAGTATGGAAATTGTGAATGAAATATATTAATAAGAATTTATGTTTAATTAATCTGCTGAGTCGATGTGCCTGTAGTGGCGCTCTAGTAACACCAGTTGAAGCGCGCATATATCCCTAACTTCCAGTCCACTTTCTTCGAGGATTTTCGTCTATTTTTTTAGTCTCAATTCAATGTAATGAAATGTAGAGCCACTCTAATTCTTACCACTAGTAAAACTGAGGAGCCGTTGCTCAGTAGCAGGAGCCTTGGTTTAACAATTGAAGGTCCTGGGAAATATCCCAGCTGCCGTGCATTCTAACCTGTTTTTCTAGGGTGTTTACTTAGTCACAGCAGGCAAATATTGGGCTAGTACCTTTAAACCAAGCTCTGACGGACTTCCAGCATTCTTTCCCCAATCCTTTCCGGACCTGAAGCACTTGCCCAAAAGGCTATAGGTAAATTGAAATTCTTACCAGTAATGAGTGATAAAAATATAAACGTCATGAACGTTAATTGAATGTGCATTATATTCGCGCCACTTTGATTAGAATTACTGTTGAAGGATTTTACCACAAATAAACTTAGACATGTTGTTATAAACATAAAGCAGAGTGGCTTTTTATGGCTTTCGGAGTTGTATTAGAGTTGGACTGGAAAGTTTATCCAGCTGTCACTGAACAAGAGAGAATCTATCCTAGTTGATGTAATAAACACGATCAAATTTTGTGGTTACTAACTCAATCCAAAGTTGATGTAAAAAATATTTTCTATGTGGCAAATTAGGAACTATTGACTTAGGCCCGTGCCAGTTGTGCGAGTGCAGTGCTTTCAACTATTAATGAACATTCATGTCCCAGGCGAAATTTGAACCCGGAACCTTGTGGACGGCAAAGTTGCTCTCTCTTGCATGTAATCCGAGATGGTCCATGAAGTGAAGACTTGAACAAAAAGTGTAGTTCCTGCCCTTAAGAGACGTTAATAACAATTCATTAATGGTGGTTATCTCTTCGATGGCGTTATTTGATTGGTTTTCAAGTCAGTGAGAGGGTAAAAGAGAGAAAAGACGGGCAAATCGCGATGTACGTGAAAAAAAAAAAAAAAAGATGCATTTTCCTTTTCTCCTTTTATGGAATTCGTTGAGCGGGAGAAGATTGCAATACAGGAGAAAAGTTGCGTTGGATTAAGGGAAACGAAGTATCACGGCAGAGACTTCACTCCTGGAAGATGATCGTTGTTTGTATGATGCCGACTCTTACGTATCGTCGTCACTTGTCATTTAAATCCAGTAGTTGCGGAGGGTTAAGGGGGAAACATGGCTCGAAAAGGTCATTCTGTGGAATCGCGATGTCTTCATTCCAACCTCATTTTCTTCTTCATTTCACTGGAAATTGCCTTTGTCAGGGCTTGCTGAGGTCCTATAAATCATTTTGAGGCGGTTGCATTCCCGGTGAGTTGAAGGAAAAGTGTGTGTGTGTGTGTGTGTGTGTTTAAGAGAGAAGTGACGACAGATAGAAACGCCTCCCCAATCCTTACACAAACTCTCTTTTAGATGACACTGGTGACGTCATTGCCTCATTAGCGACACCCTGGGGGTACGATGGAACACCTTGATAAACTGGTGCCTCGAGGAATGAAAGAATCTCTACTACAGCCTGTGTTGGGTTTGAGTTTTGAGTAAAGAAATGGGATAATACAGTGCAGAGTATGAAATGGGTTGGAAAAGATGAGAGGGAAGAAGTGGAATGAATTAAAATACGCGAAGGTTTTCTTTTCTTTTGGGGGATACGAAAGCAGATGAGAAAAAGGGGAGGCGAAATTTATATTTCACCTAGGGTGGCATGAAGGCCTTTCATGTATCGTTTCCCAGCAGTCTGTCAAAGAAACCAGACAAAGGAAACTCTCATCATCATCACTTTTAATCTGTGTGACAGAATCGTGATTCAGTGTTTTTCTTGTGTGACATCTTTCTCACCAGGTAACAACACAATTAGAGCTATCACTTCCTTTTGGGGGAGAGAGTTTAAAATAAGGTGCATAAATAGCAAAAGTTTTTTCTTTTCTGTCATTCTTTGTTGACTTGTTTGTAAGCATTTTGTGGTTAATTTTTCTTTTGTTTGCTTTATTGCTTGAAAAAAGTTTAAGGAAATGGGAAATACGAAATTTGCACTCATGTTCTAAGGGATGTCACAAGACTTTCGTTCGTCTACCTTTTAAATGTGATTTCAGTTTTTTGATGGCTATTTTAATACAGTGACTGCTATTGCATTCGATGTATGTACTGATTTTATATTACCCGCGCTGCGTTGGCTTCTTTATGTTAAAAATGTAGTGCAGATTATGGATGGCAAGAAATCCGGATTGCATAGAAGAAGACGGGTAATCCGGGTGAGGGAGAGGAACACAAGTATCTTATAATATTAGGATATCCTAAATTCGGGTATTCTTTATTTGGTCATTCGTGGTACATGTAATTGATTTTGCAACTGTTTTGTAGTGTTTTTCCAGTGTAATTTCATATTAAGGAATCTTTTCTTTATCGTAATACAGCTTAGGCGATATGATTTTTTTCTTCTGGTGGTGGTGTAATACTACAAGTGAATACATTTCTTATGATTTATGATTAATCCGTATATTGGGCTGTGCAGACCTATACAGCTTGTTTTAGAACTACACCGACAAATTTCGGGATACTCCTTAACAGTGAAATCCTTACGTAGCGAAACCTACCTATGCGGCACCTCTTCAGTCCTAGACACTGCTCAAATACGGGTACTACTTCGTATCTGATATGCTTATCCGCCATCGCTTACTTCATTATATGTCGGAATATGACGTCATTTGTGGCGATTCCGCCTTAACTTTGAGCGCCTGTACCCATGAAACTGCACACATTTTGAAATTTCATCAAAGAAACTTTCGTTTTGTTTTGAAGAGGAATCAGCTTCCGAATTTTGTCGACGACGTAGTTTTGAAACTCACTGTATAATCTATAAGTATAAAAAACCCTTCGGGGTAAAGACAAGACTGACGCAAGAATTCTACTCACAGAAGAAGTGATATCCATTTTGCGAGTTACTTTCTTTGTGTCACTATGACGGAAGTGTTTCCTTTGTAATAAAATTAGGAGATTTAGTATCCTTCCGTCATAGTGATACAAAGAAAGTAACTCCAAAATGGATATCACTTCTTCTGTGAGTAGAATTCTTGCGTCACTCTTGTCTTTACCCCGAAGTTTTTTTTGTATACTTATATCACTTATTTTGTAAGGCTGCCTATTAAAGAAAAAGTACATAGTCTTCATACAAAAGGTCGATTTTGGGCCGTATCTGGAAAACGGTAACTCTTATCAACAAAATAAGCTTCGATTTATTCCAACCTTTTGGGGGCCGCAATTGACCCCCCAAAACCCCGGTACCAACCACTTTTTGCTAAACCGAAATGACAGACAGAATGATGGAGGCCCGTTTCTATCATTTGTGAAAATTCTGTGATTGGGCTAAAAGGGTCATAACTTTTGAACCCCTTCACCGATTTTGACGTGTGATACACCGTTTGAAAGGTATTGAAGCGTAGATTACGATTCCGTTACTTTCGGCCGCCTATATGGTCTGTGGTAAGTGCTATCACCTGAAATGTGAAATCCTGATTATTTTTTCAAATCGCCCTAGGGGGGCCCAGGGAGGTCCTACCGATCCATTTTTTCTGTGTATTTGTATGGCAGAAGGCTTTCAAATGCAACTTCAAGCATCAAAATCGGGCTTATAGCTTGTTAGATCCGAAATTAGCTATATATATGTGTGAGCGCCACTAATAATTTATACATAATACTGTTTACAAAAAAAATAATTCACGTTAACAAATATCTGTGTGTAAACTTGTCTTGCCTTATTCGTTACACATTATTTACCATCAATACCTACTCTCTCTCTCTGTTGCTGTATTAGGGGCGTCCGCGGTTGCTCAGTGGTAGAGCGCTCATCTCTGGTTCGATCCCAGTTTATGCCATGTGGGCTTTGTGGTGTGCAAAAACCGCGTACGTGGGGTTTCTCTGAGTTTTCCCGTTTCCTTTCACTTTTTTCATTCCGCCAATTCTCCCATCATCAACACGGCCTGGGCCAAAGTTCCCTAAAGACCTTAAATTTAATTCAAATTCAAATTCCTGTTGTATTAACTCCCAGTCATTAAAAGTTTTAGTTTGTCTGTGTTTTACTCTTTCATTGATTATCCGCTGGTTACGAAACACAAGTTTTTCTTTGAGATTTTCCCTTCGTTACTCTTTAATCATTTGATGCAATTTTCTTATTATCTAGGTCGTAATATTCACGCACGTACAGATTCAGTCCTGGCGGAATTAGAAGCATATTATTTCATCTCGTCATCCTATTATTTAGTAAAATCGAGATGATTTAACTCCATCAGTACAGTATTATTTTCAATCAGTCAATGTTGTATTCTTCTAATAAGTAATACCTTCTACCAGAAACTTGTTATACGGTCTTTGAATTCCAATAGGGTCAAAGAAACTACTGTGATGTCCTTTCTTTCAAGCGGAGTGAGTGAATGGCAACGTGCTCTTTTCTTCCTCTAGATGGGTGACTAAGAACATGAAGTAAAGGGAAGAATAAAAGAACGTAGCAGAAGAAAAAAAGGGATACCACTGTTGCTTTCATTAGATAAATCATCGCTGTCTGGGATCTCGCCAGGATTTATTATATTTTATATGGACCATTAAGCCTCTTGTTTGCTGCTTAGCAGTCTACGATCGATGCTTGCGAGGAGAACAAAGGGGGACGATTCTATGGATGGACAAGTAGGAAGAAAGGAAAAATGAAAGTAAGGTTCCTTAAGGTAGACGAACTGTTACGAAACAGTACCCCATGCGGATAGATACATTAACCAAGGAAGTTGAATACACTTACAACTTGCTGACAAGTCACATTTCAGTTTAACGGAAGAAGCAAATTAGGAAAACATTATAAAAAGAGGAAAATAATGAAGTTTGTAACAAAATTATGGATAATTTCAGTGAATATATATATACACACACATTCACTAACGCTTCCCTTCATATCTTCCCAGTGTATTCATTATTGAGCGTCATTTATCTAAATTTGAATTTAATTTTTTTAAGTCTTTTGGGCATCTTTGTCTCAGGCCGGATGGGAGAATTGGTGGAATGAAGAATGTGAGAGGATACGGGAGAAATAGAAACTCCCAGATGAGGTGGTTATCCACCACAAAACCCACATGATGCTAGCAGGAGCCAGAGGTGAACACTCTACCACTTAACCACCGCGCCTCAGTTTCCTTCGATATCTTCTCAGTGCATTCATTATTATCTAAAAGAGGTTGGAGTAATCGTTAAGGGCTGAACATTCCAATTTGGTGATTCAGGTTCAAATCCAAATTTGAATTAATATATTTTTAAATTTTCACTTGTAGGAGTCGCCGTGGGTCAGTCAGACGGTAGCACGGATTCAGATCCTGGCCAGGACGCTTCAGACTTGTCTTTCTCTGAGGGGCTGAGTCCCCCTTAAAATCAAGTACCAGTGGGTGCGTGGTATTTCAGAGTACCTGGGGAGGTAAAGGCGGTCGAGAGTGGGATTGATCACCCAATCACTTCGTGCCGTAGGTGGAGAATATTTGTAGCGCTACCTCCACATCGCCCATGCGGTGTTCACGATAGGTGCGCATCGTACAGGGTATCGTTCACTTTTCAAGACAGCTCATTTTATTACGGTAATTTAAATTAAGAAGTAGATAAAATAGAGCCTTTAAAAAAAGAGTAAATTTTGTATTTTGGGGCTATTATTTTAGTAACTAATGACTTTAGCCTGTCTCTAATCCATTATCTGTAAGTTTCTAAAATTCACAAACATCCATGCCCCAGCCGGGATTCCAGCCCTGGACCTTCGACCTGGCTTGGCGCCTCAATCCATACGACTACCAGCTCGGCAGAGCCATTAAAAAAAAGAGAAGGAGAAATACACACATTAATGCTGCTTCTGTAGACTTGACAACTAGATTTTAACAATGGCGCCAGTAGTTCAGTTCGTACAAAAACTGATAATCATGAAACTGTTACTAGTTCCTTTTTTAGATTAGATCATATATCAACTGTGCTTTTATCTTTTGAGAATTGAATTTTAGACACTGGGATTTTAAGGAACTACTTCAGTGCTAGAATACATTTCTTGTTCGCAGTATACACTATTTGTGATCAAAATTACATAATAGATTATAGGTCCTTAATCCTTTAAACTGTTTGCGCCCCATATTTTCATTTTTAAGTTGGTGCTGGTTAAATTTGTTTGTAAATATTTCATCGCTCTACGTTCATTCAATAACGCCCCTCACTTTCGTTTCCTCTTGGAAAACACTCGCATATCTCTGTCAGTTTAAGTTACCATGGCTATATGACTATCAGTGCCTGACGTTATTGAAAAGCAAATTTATCAACTGAATTTGAGAGTGAGAGGAATCATTGGCTTCACCTGTACATTTTCTCGTGGCATTTTGATCGAAATATAATAGACGCTATTTTATTTGGCATTCAAATGATGGGGAGAATTTTCAAGAAGCGAGATTGGTTGGGTGGAATGAGGGCGACGAAGATGAGCCGCTTGGGGAGCTTCAGCAAATCGAAGCGATTTGGCTTTGGAAGTGGAGAGAAAGTAGGGGATTTATGTCTAAAGTGAAGAGGAATTTATGCAGTGTTCGTTGTGAACATGCAGACAGTCTTGTGTGTGAGTCTTTGTGATATATTACACTGACGGTAGTTGAAATCTCAGCACCAAGGAGTTACGTCAGATGAATGAAGGAAACTTGGACACTATTATTATTCTACATGCTGTATTACTCTGGCATAAGTTACACGGTCACAACTCACTGAATGCGCGCGTAAGAGAAAGGCCATTTCGTAAGCGTTAACATAATTGTACGAAGTTGTGGTAACGAGAATGTGGAATACCTCAAAGGCGAAATCGACTTGTATATGGATTGACTATAGTCTACAGAAAAACTTCTGTTGTAAGGGTGCTCTTCGTGTGATACGGTTTTCAAAAATAAAAAAACGAAGCCTAAGCCTCAGAAGTCGATTGGTGAGGCATCGGAAGACTTCAGAGTTGGACTAAATTCGAATAACGTACAGCAATCATCCACCTTGTGTTTATAGTACGCCACAGAATTCTGGTCGTATAGATGTGTAATATATGGGGTATGCAAAAGGGTCATTACCTCCTTTTGGATATAGACTAAAATATGCTCAGGAATGAAATCCGGAGTTTGGTGCCTAGCCACAGGCACTAAATAGTAAAAGGAAACCAGTAGCATGAGACCGTTGGAAGACTTTTCTCTACATTTTCTGCCAAACTCTGAGCGTCCTTTAGACCTATTGGTCTTTTCATGTTGTGTTAGACTTATTGGTGTCGTAAAGATACTTACTCCCAGGTTGCACGAAATATCTACCACTTACTATGTACTATTCGTACAGATTACGTGTATATGAATCGTATCTTAATATGCCTGTGTGTTAACTTCATTTCTTTTACTTTGTGATGTTTGTCGAGGCTGATGATAGACAGATTGTGTTTTGTGTCATTCATGAGATTATGTGGAGTACATCTGCAACTTTCTTCATCAGTGCCGCATGCTCCTTACATCTGCAGAATTTGTGGATGGATGTACATGTCATATGTTTTTTCTCTGTCGACTCATGACCATTGTAACTGTTCACCTCCAATTTTGTACTGAATTCAAATATGCGAATGGATAATCTTGAGCTCAAGTTTTTCAAGATATTAACGCTGGTGTAGTTTTACTCATCTTAATTTTTTAAAATTAAAATAAATAAAAATGAAAGCTCCAACGATAATTTGAGTCAGGTTAAAATATGTGAATATGTAAGGTTAATTTTATTTTCCATGAGGGTGAGATCAAGCGTTCTGTACAACTAGTGGCATCTTTTGATAGATTTAATGAATTCGCCACTCAATATTTGGTTTTGCTTTTTAAGCTAACAAATTTAGTTGATAAAACGCGTTATGGTGTTTTTCATTTTCAAGGAAAATTGAATCTATAGCGTTGATTATAGGACCTTCGCTTCTGTATTCCCTTTAGTTGCCAAGATGACGATTCAACGTTGTGAGTCTTGCTTTGGTACAGCTGCGAGTGGTTGGAATGTTTAAACAGTGTGGACGGGGTCAAAAGGATCAAATACCGCCATTAATCTTGAGAACCGCCAAGGATCCAATTTTAGGGAGGGAAGAAATTGAGAAGGGCAAAGCGTGTTCCGTACTTTCATAGAATCTATCTCGGATTTCTGTAGAAATATGCAAAAGAGTAGTATGAAGTCTGTTAGAAGTATATTTTTCTACCGATTGCATTCAATGGAAAATATTAACATTAAAAAGGAAGATTTAATTTATAAAGAGCAGAAGATGTGGTAAGAATTAAGCAAGGAAAAAAAAATGAGTTTATCATAAAATAGAACATTTTATTAAGTTTTTAATAAGTTCTTACCGAGCCGCCGTAGCTCAGTGGTAGAGCGTAGGCGTAGCATTTGGAACATCGGGAGTTTGATCCTAGGTGCCGACCATCCTGACTAGGATTTTTCCTCAGTCACACCAGGCAAATGCCGGGTTGTTACCTTCAACATAGACCTTGGGCGACACCTTCCCGAATCCTTAGATGCCTAAAGGCCATAAATAATAATTTAAATTCAAATACGTCCATCTGTTAATTCTCCTTTATACTTTTACAAATGATGTAAAACCAAAGGGGAGAAGATTGGTTGCAAAAACATTTTAATTTGTGTTTCAGAATATCGTGAACATACGAATTATGTGCAAACCATATTTTGTAATACATGATTTAACTATACTAAAAGGTTCTGAAAACCATTGTTTGAAATAACTCCACTCCTGAGTGTAAAGTCAGTACAATACTTTTGTCTGTTTAGTAAAGTATACGAACCGCATGAGTGAACAGTACGACGTATTCCTGTGTAGAATTTTATTTTATTTTGCGGTCTTTAAACAAGGCTGATTCAGGCCGAGATAAGATATGGGAGAATGTGTGAGAAGGAAATCGAGCAGGTCCTAATTTGAAGATACCATCCTATCATTAGGCTTGTATGGCTGAGAAGAAACCACGAGTAAGAACGACTGGCTGCTTGGATCGATCGCAGGACCTTCCGAATACGAAGCAACGTTCTACCAACTGAGCTACGGCCGGTTGGTGCGCAATTTCTGAGTGTCGATGCACAGTTCTGTTGGAGCTTCATTTTAAAAGCAGAGACTGACGAACCCTTCCATGTCGGAAGATAAGACAGCTCTACAATTTGCCCATTTTGTCAGTTTGTTTTGAAGCGAGTGCAATTGAAAATAGACGTGGCAACTTTCTTGTCCTTTGTTATGCGATGAATTTCAGTAATTGCCACAAAATGTTACTGTTGCGTTTCCAGCAATAACTTTTTAGTCAGAGAAGTTAACTGAACTTACGTAGTATGATTTGCGTTGCCTGTAGTTTGAACAGGATTAATTAAAAGATTTACCAAATGGAAGAAAAATAAATGTGAATCGTTGCTTCGAACATGCAAGTCGAGAAAATAACCATCTCGAGCAATTGAACTTCGATTCCAAAGTGTATATACTTCCGACAAGTGTATATATATAATAATAATAAATCACAGCCATATTCAATCCACTAGTGGATGAGGCCTCTCCCCGAAGGAAGGAGTTGGTCTACTGATCCCACGCTGACCAGACGGGTTGGGAGAGGAGAGCCGAAGCTCTCACTGTGATCGCCACTGTCTTTTATTCACAGCAGCTCCCCAATTGTCCTCACGATGCTGGATCAACACCGAAATTTTTGAGCCCCCACCGGGAATCGAACCCGGGACCGCTCGCATTGAAGTCGAGCGCGCTACCGACTAGGCTACGCAGGAGCTCATATATACATATACATATATATATATATATATATATATATAAAATGTAAGATAGTTCTGGATTCATGTTGTAATAGTACTGCGTGCATGCTGTAATAATAGACTTTTAAAAATATTTTAATCATATTCCATAACTTATAATTACCTTACTTTGTTTCTTTCAGGTGAGTGGCACTAAAACTTGTTTCAGTTTGCGGCATTTAAATTAGAGAGTAATACGAACAGGAGAACAATAAGGTACAGTACATAGTAGTTAAGCTGCGAGTAGTTTGTAACTGTTCTGTGGTATACAGAAAGGCTGGAATTCTTTAGTTACTTGCTGTGTTGTGTAGGCGTATGTTCATGTAATTCGACTTTGAATCGAAATGGTGTGTCGCGTGTGCGCTGGAAGGTAGGAGGAGCTCTGTTGGGGCGTGGATGCTCATTTCGAATTGTGTTTATTAAGAAAATATGGCAGCTAAGATGAATGTCCCCTGTTATGGGATCTATGCACGGTAGCAAGGAAGTCCTGGAAGTAAATTTCTGATGTCAGGCAGTGGGTGGTACTAGGAAAGGAGAGAGAGTGCTCTAGTTGAGCAAAGAAATGATCTAGAAAATCCATTGTAAAAGTAAATGTGCTCTTTGGTTAACAGTTTAAAGTTTAGATTTCTGTTCGTGTGGGTGCTTGAGTAACCGTATTCTTTTGATGTTCTTATGTTTGCCTTCCTTGTTAGAATCTCTCTTTTCGGTTGCATGGTAGGTAGCAAATTGAATCGAAATTACATTTTTAACTACAATCATTTCATCCAAGAAGGAAAGCAAAAACAGTTCCTAAAAAGTTACGAAGAAAGGAAAAGCGTATTGATTTTAAACACTCACTAAGTATTTGTAATCGGCTTTGGTAAAAAAAATATCAGCGGAATTCTCCTTAAGATGTGTATTTAAGAGGGATTACATGCTCCACTTGCTTACACGACGTTCGGTACGGGGGAGTCGCTGTAGGATTTGGTGCTTATCGTCCTTGTTGCAGCCATTTGCGGGCAACCACTCGGTGGCATGCTTACAATGAAAACTAAGCTTTCGTTCGCGGTAAACATGAACTGTATTCTAACCTTAGACAAGTAGAGATCTTAGCAACGGAAACTTATCATCCTCATGTTTAATTTTTAAATATCCCTACCATATTCTCACGTGGTTTACTAATTTTGTTGTATTCACTGACAATTTTCTGATTCGACCTGTGGTTTGGGTTTTGCTAAAGGAAAGTAGAAGTTAGTGTCTTAGAAAAGACAATTTGTGCAGTGTTTTGAATTGAAATTTGACCTCGTTTTATATGGATACAAGAAAATAATGACATGATATTTAATTCAGTTACTTCGTAAATTTTCTGTAAAACTTTCCTGTTCTCCTCGGGTCTCCGTTTGTTTCGTGTTATTCTGAAGACAACTGTGATACTTGTAGTAGTTCCAATGAGTTAATTGTGAAAGTATTTCCGATATCGACTCTTTCTCCATTTATTTAACTGTCCATGGTGGGCGAGAGATAGTGTGTCCGCCTTCTGTTACCGTGGTCATAGGTTCAGTTTCCGCTGGGATCCATTGAACGGAGTGGTTTGGAGTCCACTTTACCAAAAAGCTGTAAGTCCCGTCTTTAGAAACTCACCAGCTCGTTTAGGGCGTTAGTCACAATCAGTCTAAATCTACATTAGTAACGAGTTAATGTTGATGTTTTTCGTGAGGAAATGAACCTGTGTTATTTTAAGAGTAGTTTTCCGGAAAGAAGACAGAAGTACAATAACAGCCTTATATTTGGTGACAATTCGTGTTAATGTGTGTAACGAAAAGGTTGTAAATAAAGTTTTTGTTAGTCTTCCCTTTTCCCTTGTTTTTGTTTTTCTTTCTTTTTCGTTCGTGCGCGTGTATTTTACATCACAGTGGCTGATGCCTTCCCACCGAACTCGGCAGTCCTTTTGTTGTTTTGAAAGGAGGTTCAGCGTGAATTCAGAATGAGTCTACAGATGCAAGGCGCGATCCAGAACATAGGGACGTTTTCTGTGTTTCGTGGGGAGGGTTTGGGGGGGAGGAAGAGCAGCAACACAGAAGGCATTATAAGCACGAGACAGAAACGTGGGGAAAGGGGGGTGGGGAAATCGATTTAGAAGAAGGAGCCGTTTGTCTTTGTCACTTCAGACCGGACGAACTGTTTTCCATGCCTTTTCAATCCCTGTCCTCCTCTTGTCTTGTGTCGGTGAAGGGAAGGAGGGCTTCCGTCTTTTCTTTGCGTCTCTTATCGTGTAATATTGAGACTGTCGTTATCTTTTGTAATGTTGCATTGTAATAGTGTTTGGCGCTGGCATGCGATCTTCCAATTAGAAAGAAAATAGAAAGGACTGATTTTTAACAATAGCTTCTGTCATCCATTATGATCATATTGTTTTTCCACAAACTTAGTAACTTGGTTGAATGGTGAATTGAGAGGCAGAAAATGGCTCTAAACATGACAATGAAAGCTTCTGTACAGATTATGTACGTTTTCACTAGTTTGGTGATTTTTTAAATTTTATTTATGGCCTTTTAGGCATCTACGACTCAGGCCGGAATAGGAGAGTGAAAAGGATTCGGGAAGATGTTGCCCAGGGCCTGTAAGGTGCTATCCCGACATTTGCGTGGTGTGAGAGGTAAAACACCCTGGAGAAAACTCAGGATGCTCGTCCGCTGGGATCGAACCCACGACCTCCTGAATTCTACGCCAACCCTCTACCACTGAGCTACGGCTAGCGGCTCGATCACTAGCTTGGTAATCCACCCTGGAAGTACTCTGTCAGTGTAGTACACAAGGTAAATTTATGTATGTATTTATTTACGAGCAAATTTTGAAGTGTAACACTGTTCTGGTAGGGGAAAGGCGGATTATTATGTAGAAAAATATCCCTGAATATTTTTCTGTCTGTGCCCTCTGGAAGAATGAATACCAGACATCTGACTTACCTGCCTGTTAGCCTATAAATGCAAATCGCATAGTGGGACACAGTTAACAATTTATCTGATACGACATTGTATTTTATTAGAGTACAAATTTAGTAATTTTTTATGTACTCTTTACATATGTAAACACGGTTATACTCTGTACCTAGCAACACTGAGTATTGGTAATGCTGAGCGAATATCGTTATTGTATACTTAGAATATTTTATTTTTAAATGTTGTATAGAGAAGCAATCATGAATAAAGTAAAATTAGTTTGATTGGCGGTAACAGCACTATGGCTTACGCCCGTTCCAAACAATCATAGACTGACAGATCGTGGAAGAGGATTGGGCACAGGATTTAATCCTTTCACATGGTTCCTTTTTTTTTCAACTTTTAAAGATTCTCTGTCTGTCTAATTGTTACAAGCAAATGTATTCAGTTTTTTTTTTTAAGCCCGCAGGTGAAAAACGCTAATGGAAAGTGCTTCTATAATGACGGGAACGTTTTTCATGTCGGTAATGCGAAATAGAAGCATTCAAATGACGAGACCTGCATACATTTGAACAGTTGCATTTATATTTATACGCATTCATGAATAGCATACAATTAATTAAGTTCTGCATATATTTGTTGCTGATATTTAAATTTCTACGTCACTGCTTTGTTTCACACTAATTTCCTCTTTTGCGATCGACAGAATCAACAGCCGTTATTTTCCCACACGTCCGAGAGCCGAACCAGGCTATCTATTCCTCTCGTTTCTCCTGAACAGTAGAGTGGTTTCAGTTTTATATGACACGGTTCAGTTGGTAAATGACGCACCTCTCGCCTTTTTTAAAAATAAAATACAATATTATTTAAAATGAATGTAAAATTAATTCGTTAAAACGCATTTACAATAAATGTAATTAATTTATGTGAATAAATTCACATTAAAATGTTACTAGTTTATGAAAATACTAACATAAATACAAAAAGATGTGAAAGTTCTTGTGCCGTATGAAACCGAGTTGGAATACAATAAGAACGACAAGGCTGAGCGTAAAATTGAAAATATAACTTTTGCACTCCTCTTTTGTCGTTGTTCAACATTCTAATCATTTTACGATCGTTATGCTCTTACAGTGTTACCAAGTTGTATCTTCTTTCAGTTTCACTTTTGACACCCCGCTTATCGCTCTGTAAAATAATTCCGTTGCTTTTACGTTGGATAATTCTTTTACGATTTGTTTCTTATTGAATTTAATTGTATGTATGTATTGATGACCTTTAGGCATCTGTGGCTTAGGCCGGGGTAGAGTAGGGATAAAGATGCGGAAAGGCTGAAAGTACCATCCAGCCAGTTGCCTGGTGTGAAAAAAAGAAAAGAAAACCAGCCACGGTGGTCGGTCGGTCACTGTTATCTAACCTAGGACCTCGCGAATGAGAAGCCAGTCCTCTACGGTCTTTCGGTAAATGTTTTTTGTGTCCGGTAATGTATTTTAATTTGATTTTCGGAAAATGTCAATTTCCGGTCGGGTATGCACAGAGAATTGGCCGTGCCCTGGTGGTAAAATGGATGGCATACCCGGCCGAAAACTGGGAAAGCCTGATTAGAGTTCCCGTCACGACGGCTGTCAATTTTCACTTAGGAACTATCAAGAGTTGTAGTAGAAACTTCCTGTTTGATACTCGAATCGCTTTGGAATATTGTTGTTGATTGGACACCTTAAATAGGGGCGAAGGAAGTTGTGGTGGATATTGATGAGAAACGTTAAAGACGAGCGCGAAGAATTTGCTCAGAAAATGTACTCAACATGCAAGAGTAAAAACCGTTAACACCTAACTTGTAGGCCACCCAACCAACGGTGCTGTTGAGCGAGGTTGCATAAACAACAGGCAATATCGTCAACTAAAGTATGACAAACATGGCGGGAAAAAGAAAGTTTCATGAAAATCAAAAGTACACTGTCATTGATGGAATATAATCTGAAATATTTGAAATCCTAAAATTTGCACAAATTAGGAAAATTATACGAATGTCTGGAAGGTTCGTTTTAAATGTGTATAGAATATTGGTTCGGTGCTGGCATATATAATAACTTAGTGGACTGAGAAAATGTACTTTTTCATCCATTTTCTTTTAACGTGAGTGTACATTATATTAAATAAGCCATATGTCTGTGTATTTCTACGTGGTCTTTTTACAGGCACTAAATATGCCTGTGCGCAATCAGAATCGAAACACCGAACAGGTCTGTAATATAGATATCGCTTTTGAGTTTTAAGTAGTTCGCTAATAGTCACAGATTGCACCTGGTTTTATAACATTTACTGTATCCTTCCTGCAAACAACACGCGGAAAAAATCACAGATAAGGACAACGTCGCGCAGTCGCCTTGGGTAAGATCCACTCCAGTATAAGATTTCGTGCTACACCCTTTGGAATCAAAGTTTAACATCTAACACAGTTCTTTACAATCTTTGTACGATTGGTCTGTGAATACTCGTACTTCTACCAATCTAGTCCCTCGCGCTGATATAAGTTATCGTAAGAGAAAAGTGGATGGTGCAGTACGCATACACTGATCCTAGAACGTGGTAGAGAGGGGAAATTCAAGTCAGAGAATTCGCCAAAGTACACTGTACAGGACTATAAGGCATCAGCTCTTTATGAATATGGTAATCACACAGAACCCACAATGACGTAGTCCGAGATCTCTCGTAGTTCTATGTAATTAAGCCGTGACCTACAGTTATATTAACGCACACAAATTTATGTTTGTCGACGTGATTAACGACGTAATATTAGTAACAGCTTACTTATTACTTTGGTTCTGCAAAGGTTTGGTTTGAAATGACAGCAATTAATTACGTATCGAAAGTTTTCATTACACTCCAGCACTTTCTGATGCTAATATGTGCTTGCAACGGTAAATGTTGCTTTACTGTACTGATAACGATGTACATCCGAATCGCGCGCACATACGTAAGCGACACATATAGTTACGATAAACACGATATATAAAATGTATACCATAACTTAAAAGTCTTTATTACTTCAGAGTTCGTACCAACGCAATGTGACACTCAATGAAATCGTTTACGGTATATGCAGTATCCAATTCGATCGCGAAATATATTTGCATTATTTAACGTTTTATTTATCTTTCCATCTTTACCGAAAATTTACTATCCATAAACATGCATCTACTCTCGCGATTAAACATAAAAATCATTAAGGAATATGCTGCACCAATCGGTCACTGAGCACTCTGATATTGGATAATTAACAAGAATACAAATCGTTACAGAATACATTCAGAAAATATGTGGTTTAATATTTTAGTAAAGGTATTCGTTCTACTTGATATTTAATGTAATATGAAGCGCTTCTCGCGTTATCGCAGGTACGGTACTAATAAATGGCCATCAAACAGAATTGCGTTCGATCGTAAGTTATACCTCACGCCTGTGTCCTTTTACAGACATTCTGCTTTTAGAACAAAAATACAGTTTAATTCTGCTGAACTTATTTCCCCTAAGCTAACTACTCCTATATAGTCGTTACACTATGGACATCCTTGAAGAAGCATGCTATCTTTATATTATCTTCAACAACAAAAATCGGGAGGGGGAGAATTGTACCATTGTCGTCCGTGACAGCTATTCAGTTCCTTTCACAAACAAAGTAAGGTTGAAGTACAAATGCCATCATTCCATAGTGAGTAATATTGTTGAACATACCATCTTCCTTTATAAGATTTAAAATATGTGAATGTGAACAATAATTCTTCAATATTAGAATGGATCACTTCAGCATGTATAGAGCCCTTTCGAATCTTAATATTTATCGTCATCTTATCTTCTTGGGATTCCTGTATCTTCCTTTTACTTCACAAACTAACAAGGATTATACTGTCCTCATGCCTAATTATACTTCGAGAAATTATACGATTTCTGCCTATTTATGATTAGCGTTCTTGCACTTTATCTTACTTCCACAAGGCCACTGTCACTGTACTTTCTTTCATGCGATACCTGTCGTCCTAAACCTGACTCGCGTTAACCAAGCAGAACTGTGTTCATGTTTGTTTGTTTGTTTGTTTGTTTTTTTTTTTTTTGCTGTACGCGATCATACTAACATATAAATTTAAATCAAACACATACAACTCGCAAATATCACTAAAAGTAATACTTTAAATGATTTCTGCATTTGCATAAAAATGGCAATTCCACACAGGACTTATCGCAAAATAGTACGTTCACACAGATGGTTATACAGCGTTTGTGTGATAACACGTCGTGTGCTTTAGCCAGTTCTCGCGGTTCAGGTGGTAACGTTGCGGACTTCTGATGAGCAATGGGGCGATACCTTCCCCATCCGGTACCTAACGTATCCCGGCATGAGCCAAAGATTCCAAAAGGCTCTTCCAAATTCGGTAGGTTTCAAGATCTATTAGTTGGTGAATCTTGTGTGAATACGTAATTTCGGTTAACGAAATGAAAACCAGAAATAGTGCTATTTATAATTAGAGAATACAAAGTGATGCGTATTCTAATTAGAGTTTCCGTATCTGCTATGAATATTATGGCATCGGAATGTAATTAAATATGAGTAACTTTAAAGCCTGCAATTTCTGTTAAAATGGTGAATCCTTTTTAAAGCTTAACTGAACTGTAAGGAAGATTCCATGTTATTGGCAAGGTTTTCAGCCGATCTTCGAAGATGGTTTTATCAGTTGTTAGAGCATGGATTATAAATACGTGATTTTGAAACTAGTTTTGATAATAGAAGTTTTAGTAAGTGTTACTCCTTCAAGTGTGTTTTCCATCGGTTGCATTCTGAAAGTTAGTTTGAGTTTATTAGATTCATGATACTGTTCCAGGTCAGTAGTTCACAACATCCTTTTAACTGTAATCTAGTTGTAAGAGTTTTGATCTATTATGTTGTGTTGGTGTCCCTTGAAGTTCCAGCTTCCTTTAACGTTGTATAATTACGAACAGTAAAGTGTGAGTGAAGACGCCACAATGTCTTGCCGATTCCCTGTAGTCTTTTTCGCTCCCTCTTTCCGAAGAGAACTTTCTTTTTTCCTAGTGCAAGTTGCACAGCTGGCCGGACTTTATATAACACTTTGTTTCCCCACCGACCATCATAAAACGCGGGTGGCTGAGGGGAGACAATTCCGTACGTCCGGTTTCTCCTGTGGGTTATACAATTGTTGTAGCAGCAGACGGCGTTTTCTCGGTAACCCCCGCCTCCCATTTTCTTCGTCTTCTTCATCTTTTCTCTGCGTGGCTCCCTCCCCCGCACGCTTTTTCACTCTCAGAGAGCCTGTGTGCGCGCTTTCGCCCTTTTGCTAATTGGATCTGAGACTTACGTGATATGGAAGGTAATAATTTCAAATAAGCGTATCCTTTTGCGGGAGAGGGAGTAGGTGGTGGTAGACAGTTTCCGCGTTCTCTTAATAAAGATGATGGTCGCACGCGAAAAGTTTTAATTTAATTCCAGAATGACAGTAATGAGGCATATAATATGCGCGACAGACAAGTTCAAATTCCGGAGAAACGTGATGAGACACTGCGTTGAAAGTGTTGTTCGTTTTCTTTCTTTCCCTTTCTTTTCAAGGGTCTTACCTATTTTGAGTTTTGTAATTGAAAAGTCAAGTTAGTTGATTTTTAAAAGTGAATCTTTCCATTCCCCTTAATGTCTTTGTTTTTCCTTTCCTTTCTCTTTATGCGAAATATAATCCTCAAAACGAAATCAGCATTTGAAGAAAAAGAAGTTCGGGGTGTGTGAGCGTGCGTTTGTGTGTGTGTGATAGCCATTGCGAATGAAAGAAAGCAGCGTAGACAAGGTTTTTAAGAGACACTGAGGAAGGTTGTACAACATTCGCTCCGAAGACTGCCCATGTTCCTGTCAGAAGTTCGCCAGAGCGGCTGCGAAATATGTGTCGTAATTTCTAAGCGGTGGTCAGCTTGCAGCGCCTGGCAGCGTGGCCAATTCTCTTGTGGCTGTCGGCATCTGGTCTGGTTGTCAAGCTTTCAAGAGTGTTCTAAGCTTGCCTATATCTTCCAGAGAGAAAACATTTATTTTCAAAGGGAAGGTGCCGGGGAGAAAGTAGTTGGAAAGTAACTGTGTTCTCCTCTTTCTCCAGTTCTGTTGTGTGGACATGGATTTTCCTCATTTTCAACAAAAGGTTTTGAGCAGTTCCTTTGTCCAAGTGTGTTCAGTGCTGAACGTTTTGTGGAATAATGAACACATTTGGGTAGTATGAAAAAATGAGAATTTGTTTTCTTACTTTGGAAATAAAACTTCTTTTGAATAAGAATCGTTGGAGTGCGTGATTGGGCTATTCAATAGGCTCACAATAAGGTAACTTGAAACTAGCAGAAGTATCGCGAAAAGCAAATAATTTGAAGGAAGTTGTAGAAATTCTTGCTAAGTAAGGAAGTTGTGTTTGTCAGTTAAAGAAGAATAGAATAAGCCTACGGTAGATTCCAGTCGTTAATAATTTTATCTGAAAGTTCCTATAACACCTTGTATGTGGATCTGAAATACCGTGGTCTACTGATATAATCACCAAGCATATATTGACATTAGGCTTTGACAAGATCAGGATTTGCACTACCTGAGATGATCCGTAGGTTAGAATTATGGACACGCTGCTAGATTTTGTGCGATGTTTGAGTTAGAAACAATGCATTCTAAAACTGACAACTGAATTCCGAAGATTCGAGGAGATACACTTGGTTTGGAACCATAAGTTCTATCTTGTGAGTTATATCTGTTGATTTTATACCCTTAATAATTCGTGCATAAGGAACACATTTTGTTCTAAGGATGGTCTGGATTTAATCAGAGCATTAAGGGTCAGTTCTACAATCGACCGCTAAACTTCTAGTCAGCGCTAAGTTAAGGCCAAGTCTGATTTTGGCCAATGATAGTACTCAAAATGAGAGTTGGCCTCAACTTAGCGCTGAGTAGAAGTTGAGCAGTCGATTGTAGAACTGACCCTAAGTGACGTTTCATCTAAAAGCACCGATAATAGGGTTCTTCATTGCATTCATTGTCCTAATATTTTGACTAGCTATGCCTTCATATTTTTTATTGTTTAATGATTCCTCGTGTTCTGCTTTTCAACGTCACCGTGAATTGCACTATATTTGGTATATACTTATTTTTTTTATTAGTGTCATTGTTCTTGAGGTATCTGATTCTTACAGGGTGAAACTAATTCTCTTGCCATTTCCTTATGTGTCTAGGTACTTATGTACGTAAAAATGTTTGAAGATTTCATGTTCAGTGAGAGAGAACTCGTTCAACCCCCGTAGCACCACGTATATATAAGCACTGTAAGAACGAGGCTAAATATATATCAAAGTAAACAGAGTAACATTTATATAGAATTTAATAGAAACCATCCTGTATATAGAGTTTAAGCGTTTTAACACAATTAGGCGTATCTACTAGCTTCACACTTTGTCTTTCTAGGCTATGCGAAGTTATCCTGATTTTATTTAAAACTAGCTTACCAGTATTCCCTTCTGAGATAAGGTTGCAGAAAACTGCCGATATCTGGTATTCAGAATTGATTTTGCGTTTTTTTTGTGTTCTACTACAACTACCCAAACTCGATTTGTGCACAAATAATGTCTGTCTATACACAAGTTTACACGTATATAGACACAATGGATCCACTGGAAAATAGTATACACCAGGACTTCGGGAGAAAAAAATTGCACCAGAACTAGTGCAAGTTGAAAACTATTTAGTTTTCATGAAGTTATATATAATTGATCAATGTTTCAACTCGTTTGAGAAAACACTGACGGGAGGCATGTTTCATAATCTGTAATTTCTTGTTTTAAAAAAAATCACAAATAGCGTTTGGTAGTGCTTCTTTATTTTTTTCGTGGATGCAGTGGTGAGCAGAATGTGTTGATTAACAATTTGACTCAACAAATAAGGAATCGTATATTTTCTTGTTTTTATAGGTCATTTCTGTGCGCTGTTGATTTTCATTGTACAGCCTAAAGATGCGTAATATACAATGTGAAGTAAGAAATAGTGTAGAATATTGTGAACTGAGCTTAGTTATATGTGAAAGTGTACTATAAAGATGAATGTGAAGGGTCGTGTATGTAGGCACCGATGCATGTTTAATTCTACTGTTTTGTAGTAATTTTTGATAAGGGAATGTTTTACTATGCTCATTGCACTCTGTGTTAAATGTGCTTTTATGAAATGAAGTTTCCGGCAGTTGGCTTATGTTTATTAGGAAGCATTTTAGCCCTATTTCTCGTGTAACCTGATAGAAAGGATCTACTGTTGTCAAGGGTTATAACATCAAGAGAAGTCATCCATACTGAGATTTTATGGGTATATTTCAGAAACCAACTCGACGAATATCCAACCTAATCTAACCTAACCTTCAAGGAGGGGTTGAATATTATGTTAAATTAGCTGATGTTTTAAAGCTCTCGTCACGGCTGGAAATTTATGCTGTCGTAAACATAAATGCAATACCATTGCAGTTGCCCCCTTGAGACCATATCAAGGACAAAATATGACCAAAATTAAAGTTTGTAAATCAGAAGCCAATCTCATCAGAAATAAAGCAGCTGTGGATTTCAGTAACAAGGCACAAAGCAAGCTTTCAAACATACAAAGTGATTGCATGAAGGAGCATACAGAAACTATGATGAACTGGGTATCGACAGTACTTTCTCTGACATCACCGACAGACAATATGGACAGACCTCAAACAATACTAAGTCAAACTGCAGAAGAATTCTTTCATCGACATCTCAATATAATTAAATCAATAGACGGACATATTTTCATTGGCAATGAGCCCTTTAACAGATTGAAAAAATTAGAATACACAACATCTCAAATGTTAGGAAAGTAAAAGCAGATTTCAAAATACAAAACCGGTATTAATCTAACATTCAACTATCAAACCAGCAGTCACGCCTTTTTACAAAATAAGATTATTTTTAAACTTCAAATCGCGTTCCATGGTGCGGCGTTAGCAGGAATAATATACCACGTTTCATAGTCAAGAATAGCATCAAGAAATGAACATAATTAATTAATCAAAACCTAACCAAATTACCTAGACCTCTGTTTCCAGTTCCATTGCTCCCTTCACATCATAGACTACCACTTTACTCTGTAATTAATTCTGTATAACTGTCTAAAAGATTTATTCAAAGATAGCGGCAACAAATACAAATACCAGTTTATTTTATCATAGTTAAAAGTGTTTGTAACTATAAATTATCTGCTCTAGTAACTTTTTATTGGGTCTGCTTGCCTGGTGCCTGCGTTGGTGTCGTGGTGCATGATCTGATTCACATTCTCTAAATAATTAGATTAAATCCGAATCTATTAAATAAATAAAAAAACTCTAAGAACGAAATTGGCCTCAGTGGCCGAAAGTCCAGCCTTGGTTGCTTTGCGGGCCCTTAGCATTTACTATTCTGCGGTGGAAATTTATGCTTACCGACGGATTGTAACAGTTTTTTTAGACGTGTTTGGAGCAGAGGTGCAATCTGTTTTCATGTTCGGGATGTTCTGAGAAATCAACCTTCAAAGAGTTCAAGGTATATATATTTTTTCAATCCGATTTTATCTGTTTACAGCATATTGAAATATGTATTTCAGTGTTGTTTCTACCAAACTGGTTAAAGTTAATTTTAAGTTTGTGTGTTAGTACAGTATGCGGCAAAACAAACCGTTTTGAAATATACGCATATCTGCCGCGTATGTGCGTTGTAGGAACAGCTCGAGATGCCTTCTGTGGTTCTTAGTTACGTTTAAAGTAGCGCAGAGTGCAGATGGCGTGGCGATAATGTTCATCACAGCAGAGGAGGTGTTTATCATAGAGCGCTATTTCCGGTCATAGGGAATGAGGCGTCAGAATGGGCAAATTTAGAGCAGTACCAGAAGCGATTTAACAAGGCCGCACCGAACAGACGTATCGCTCGTACCAAGATTCAGTGATGTTCGTCGGCTAAGCTTTGGTGACTGAAACACTTGTTGGGGGAAGTCGTCCCTGATTCTCGTTGGTGGTGACTTTTCGGACGCCCGGTAGTCCCCTTCTGTAGACACAACACTGATCCCGTACGACGGAACTTCTCGGCCACAGCTAACATTCTTGTGCCATTGTTAAATCGCTCCTGGTACAACTCTTTAACGTAGCTGAAGCTCGGCCCATTCTGGCGTCCCACTCTGTATGACCGGAAATAGTGCTCCGAGAGTCCTTCTCCTATGCTGTGAGGACCATTAGCGTCACGCCAGACTGCACTCTGCGCTACTCTCAACACTTCACACAACTAAGAGCCACAGAAGGCACTACGAGCTGTTCCCATAACGCGCATGCGCACTTTTTAGTACTGTTTGTTTTGTCGCATACTATACTTCGCAGTTTTCAAACTATGTCACACGATCTTCTCAGTGGTCCTGCTGAGGTGAACTCTGGAATACCTCAGTCGAACTTGCGTAACGAGTCAACTGATTTTGTGTGATTGTGTATATTGATTTCATGTTCAGATGAATTGATTTCATTTCATAAGGACAGTGATGCTCGGAGTTCTTATATAAGAAAGTAGCCTTTGCTTAGATTCTACAGCACTGCCTTTTTTATTCTGAAAGTACCGGAAATAACATCGTAGACGAATCATCCTGGTTACGATTTTCTCTTTCAGTCTCTTCCAACCAGACAAAAATAGCACCGTTCTCAAAGCCACACCTCCATCCTCGTTCGCAGGTCTAGAATGCATGCCACGAATAAATTTATATTTGTCTTAACATTATATAAGGCATGTTACAGATATTTTGAGGGAATATTACTCCGGAAAATTGCACAGCTATAATTATCTGAAGAGAAGCTGGTTTGAACTGCCCCTACCTGTTTAAAAAATCATTCTCATTTTATTAAGATGGTTGCACGGGGCTTCGGAAGTGGAATTTACTTCCTCATACGGTGGATTTTTTTT
Organism: Lepisma saccharinum; assembly: GCA_022664845.1. Taxonomy (NCBI): domain Eukaryota; kingdom Metazoa; phylum Arthropoda; class Insecta; order Zygentoma; family Lepismatidae; genus Lepisma; species Lepisma saccharinum. Next base: position 91,980 of record JAGDQP010000068.1, read on the forward strand.
ACGATACTTAGTTATTTCTCTCTTCACCTGGCATAGGCAGAATTCGAACCCGCCATCGTTTGATTACTATTAACAACACGGTAACTCCTGAAAACGTACTGCAATTACTTTAACAAAAAGCCAGTGAACAACATGTGACCTACTACATTAGATATAGACTTATCACTAACCTTGTGAGACCAGTGTCTGACGTGCGTTTCTTCATGCATTTTCGATTAATACCCAAAACAGAGCTTCTCTCATATGCGTTTCTTTAGTAAATAATCAGCTAAAAGGTATCTCATCTTTCTAGGTTATCCCCCGCCCCCCTGATTTTTGAAGACCTGAAATAGTTTGCGAACCGTATTTTGCATTTGAAAACACTTCCTAGATTCAGTAGTGCTTCTACACTGAGGGTTTGGCGACCTTAGCGCCATCGGAGCACCTACAAGCAGGGGAGGCAACATATTTCACATGATTAAATAAACTATACCGAGGTTTATTTGTGCTTCATAATTATGATACTGAGTTTTTATTTATTTTGTAGTCTGTCTAGAATTGACAATAAACATCTATCTGGATAGGGAACTGATGATGATATCTTTTTGGTGACGTCTGTAGGATAGTCCTTTTTTATTTTGTGTTTGTAACAGTATCTCTTAGGCTGTCGAGTCGCCTCGAGTCAAGTCTACTCTAGAAATGTCAGTGAATAATCCAGTTCAGAAATCTGCAGTTCTTAGCGAGCGATGAATAATGCAGTCAATATCATAGTTTCTTCTGTCTGTCTTTAGCAGATACAGGTCAGAATTAATCATGAGGTCGATTGTACAGACCAAAGTTGTGTTCGTGAATCGGAAATACCGCATTTGCTAATTATATCCGGGTTGACCTCTCGGGGTCACTTAAAAAACTCAAATCTTGTTCTTTTCACTCTGGGTTCGCGTGATCCCAAGTTGGTGTATTATTTTGTAGACATCCTATATGATTATTTCGTTCCAGAACCACTACTAAGATATACTGGTATATTTTCGTTTTCTATTTCCCTTTTTCTGTATATTTTATCGCTTCCCTGTTTCATATAATTTAGCGGTATTTAATATTGAACGAAGCTCCGGTGCAGTAGGGGAGGAAAGTCTAGAACTAAGGGAGGAGTGTCCGGAGTGGCTGCTATTATGACGTCCACCCTTGCACAGATTTTTCTTTCTCTCTCGTTCTATTTTTTTTCTGCTTAGTTTGGAAGGCAGAGGAAGGGGCATGCCTGTGGGAGTGCAGAGAACGTGTCCGTGCGTCAGTAATTGCTCTGCCGTTATTTAATGATGTGTCGTCGGCCACAGAACGGGCGCTGCAGGATCTGAATGATGGCCCGGCGCGGATGGACACTAAATTTACTCTCTGCCACACACAGACGAATCGTACGCATCTCAATATTCGTGTACCACTCCCTCTTTTAATTCAGCTTATTCCAAATGTTGCAAATCGGGTTAAGGAATAAACGCGTGGAGTGTATTTTTGAGATGGGCATGAACTTCTGTGCGGCACTAAATGAAACAACATTAGCATCTACATGGAATGATATTTTGATTTAGAAATACTGAAAAGGATCGACTTTATGTTAAAAATGTAATTAGTATATCAAATGATGACATAATTTATGATCGTAACAGAATTTGATAGCAGGTGTTTGTAGTTTGTAATCGATTAATGACGGCAGTTGGATCAAAAGAATGTAAAGAACTTCTTATTTGGATAAATAGTGCGGCAAATACTTTGTAGTGAAGATGGTCATGTTAGTATAGTCTGTCGCATTCGGCAGGTCCCACGTTTAACAAACCCAAAATATACTCCTTTTTGTGTTTTCTTGGTGGTAGCAGATAAGTAGCGTCGAAAAGTAGCGAGTACCTTTCCAAAATGAAGAGGAAGAGCCCGGTGGAAAGAAGCGATGCTAAATCAGACGTAAAAGTGAAATAAGAATGATACTATGCAAGATTAAAATTTCTATATATTCTTGATCAATAATCGCACAAAATGTTAGGGTCATAAGAGAAGAAATACATTTTATCTAGCATGTTAATAAACGCACTATATTTTGGTAATCAAATAAGTATTTGGAATTCGTATTTCTTTGTGGACCGCGGTGGCTCAGTGGTAGAGCGCTCACCTCTGGTGTTAGGGATCGTCGCATCGGTTCGATCCCTGCTCATGCCATGTGGGCTTAGTGGTGAACAAACACCGTGTGGGTGGGTTTTCCTCAAGGTACTCCCGTTTTCTCTCACTTTCTTCATTTCACCAATCATTCCCTCATCATCCATCCGGCCTGAGCCAAAGCTTTTAAAGTCCTTACAAATTAAATTCGTATTCCTTTATAGCAGAATGTTGATAGTATAATTTAAGAAAGGTTTTTAGCTGCGCCTTTGCTATTTAATATGTCAATTTGAATTTAGAGTTCGAAGATTTTAATGTAAAGCGTTAAGGAAAACTAGGAGCAATGTCAGACTTACAAGGTAGCTATTTTCGAAACATCTCTTATTCCGTTTTGCTTGGAAACGATTTGGTTTCACCATTACCCTTCATGACTCCTTCTTTGGGAGTGATGTTGATATTGTTCCTAAGAGTCTGGGAATATTTAAAATCTTTGAAAACTAGTATTTGTTTAAGACAGGAGGTGACTACGAGCGTAGTTTATGCCAGGTTCTAACCCATTAGTCTCTTGCTATAGTTTTTGCTGGATAGGCAACATACACTTCGAAAATAAATTTTAGAATTTCAGTAAATGTGTCGTAAGCAATAGTGGAAACTAAATATCTCGTGGTCACCCGGAACATTTTAAAGTGTATTCATGAGTTCATTGGAACTAAGGGGTGGATGACAAGTAAAAATAAGTTGCCAAACAATTTTACACCTTGTACTTAAACTGTGCAATTTTAGTTTCTTTTAATTCGATTTACATGTACAGAACGTTTACTTCTCCTCCAATATATTTCCAGGGGTTTCATCAGCCACACCAGGCAAATATCGGTATAGTACCTTCAAAATAGGCCCTGGCCGACACCTTCTTACATCCTTACCCCTCCCATATCCTGGCCTGAGTCTTAAATGCCTAAAGTATCAGAGTATTGGTGTCCTTTTTCCTACGGATGCTTGCGTCACACGATCAGTTTTTGTTTAAAAGATGAGAGGTAAAAGGCGATCTGTGGAAAAGTGCGCACAATTTCAAGCCATTATTGGAGGCTCCATTCGTACTTCGTCACGTGTTCTCTGATCTAGACTATTATAAGTTAAGGAAATCAGATTCATTGCTAAGTATTTGCATGGAAAGTCGCAGCCACTGCAGCATTCTTCTAACGTCACGTACTAACCAAAGAATAACGTTGACACAGAAAAATTGACAGCCGCCGGGACCGGGACCCAAACCGAGCTCTTTGTTTTCGGTCGGGTATACTGCTATCCGTTACACCACCACGGCGGCTATCAAAATTTTCGTGTTCATTTCAATATTTACGTCACACACAGTGGTGTACTAGTACCGGAACGGCGTTCCGTTACTGCTTTTTGGGAGAGAAAAAAAAATCCATTTTGTAAAAAAATAAATGTTTTATTCGTGGTCTGGTCAACGTTTTATTTCAGCAACAACAATGATATCAGTTTGTCATTTTTGCAAATATTAATAATTTTGTTGTATGCCTGTTCCTCACTTCACAGTTAGTATGGCATATGGTAACAATTGAAACGTTCCGGTACTGGAAAATTTAAACTCCAAGAACTCGCGATTATGAGGTGTGGCGATAACGACGCATCACGTTTTTGTTCTTTTAAGAACCCAGAAGCAACTAACCTTTCCTTACGGTGGTGTATCAGCAATTCTTGCTATTTGACTGAAAATCGTTTTAAGAAGTATCAAATTATGATTAGTTTGGTTTGGAATGATCTCTAGTGATATCTCAACTGCAGCGTTTAGGAGCAAGGGGGATTTTGAACAACATAAATTTTCATTGAAACTAGATCCGGATTTGAATGATATGTTTGGCTCAGTCCGAATGAGTGGTGATGGACGAATTGATTGAATAAGGTAAGCGGGAGAAAACGGGAAATCACCCCCCCCCCACACGGTGTTTGTCCTCCACAAGGCCCACATGGGATCGAACCGAGGACCTCATGCATCAGAGGTGAGCGCTCTACTACTGAGCCACCACGACGCGATAACTAGATCCGAGATCGTATAAAGCAATAGACGGTGATGTTTTGCGAAGTTAGTCATACAAGATAAAGGAAGAAAGGAGATGTGTATTTCCATTCTCACGTAGCGTTTAGTGTGTGCAGAGTATAGGAGGTTTTTTATATTAAATATATGCTATGAAAAGACTGAAAAAGTTACGCAATTTGTAGTTTTCGTGATGGTGTTTTTTTTTCTATTTTTAAAATTGTTTAAAAAATACTTTTTTTTAGGGAGGAACCGGCGCTTAATGGGAAAAAAAGTTTTAGCAACTTCAATGAAGACTGATAGCGAAATAATAGCATCTTGATCCGGAATGTAATTTTGTAGAGCTATTTTTGACTCTGCTGTCTGTTTATATTTTGTGAAATATTGTGCCTCGTTATTATTTATCTTTTTTCTCTCTAAAAGACACGTTGGTTCATTGATCTCGTGGAGAAAGCGAGAGACAAGGATAGTGAGAGAATTGAAGTGGCAAGCGCTCGCGCCTGACAGAGAGGAACTGTTCAGTTTTCCCCCGTATTTCATTGATTGCGTTCAGTGCTCACGATACACACAACGTCGGTCGTCTCTCTCTCTCTCTCTGTTTCTGAATCTCTCTGTCTCGCTCTCGCACTAACACACTCTTCTCAGGCTGCTTATTTATCGGCTCAGGCCTCTCCGCTACGGGGGTGTCCTGTAATGCTGCGCGGCGCGCGGGGGAAAGCGTAGCTACGTATACATAAACGCACGTGTATGTGTATGTATGTGGCACTAAACCTGTGCTGAAAAATAAAAATCGGTAGAGAGCGGAGGAAAAAAAAAACTCAACAGAGAAATGGTCAGTTGTTGTGGTGGGGAGACGAAACACAACTGGGAGTTCAGTCGTACGTTGTAACAGTTTATCACGCACACACGACCACGTGAGTGCGCGCGTGGGCCAGATCAGTTCACTTCTCTATCTCCGGAAGAGGAACATACATTTTCCGAACGGAACTTTGTGAGAAAGTAACGCAAAAACTTTTCAAGGTGACTCGATAATTGTTTCTTGTATTACTTTAGATTAAGAAGTGTAGTGTCAACTAATGGGACAACTTCATCCAAGTTACTTAAAGTAATATGAGTGAATTACTCTTTTAAGTTGATGTCAAATTAAAAAGTTTCTTCCTTTTTTATATACAGCAATGGTGACTGTGAGTAAATTTCTTTATGGAAGAGAACTTGCTTTTTAGAAGATTTAAGTGAAGATACACTTACTGCTGTCCTTGTGAATTAATTTCATTGATTGAAGCAGAAGCCTTAGTGGGAGTGTGAAGGTGACTGAAGTTTGTCAACCGGTGAAAGACCTCAGGTCAGAAGTGTTGCACCTTTGCCTCGGCCGTTTGGTGGCCCGTTCCCTGGTCCCCCATTCCCCCACTACTTCCACCCCCCAACCCGCCACCAGTGCTTCGCCTCGGTTGGAGTCGTGAAGCGACGGCGTCGCGCTGAGTAGCGGATCCCACAGCTCGGCGCCCGGTCCGCGGGGCTTGGCTCTTTTAACAGTGTCGGGTTCTGGCCGGGTTAGTGGCGGCCGCGCCGGGAACTCCCCATGTTGTTTGTACCCTTCACAGTGCCTAATTTCGTCCCTCCGCTTGGGAGTCTGGGAACCAACCCCTCAGGAACGCAAACAAAGGTAAGTTCTCTTGATGTGCCCAGTCCTCCGAACTCCAATACTTCTATGCTGAACAACTTTTGGGAAAGTATCAAATTGTTTGACATGAACTTTTCCCGCGTGTACTCACTCTTCCTGGTCGACTCGCAACACAGCTGCGCTCCTTGTTTCGATTTTGTCCGTTGTATCGCTTTTCTGTCATGGACAGGGGGATTGGGTTCGGTCTTGCGCCTTCCTCCTACCTTCTCCCCCTAAACGCCCCCGCCCCGGGAAGTTTCCAATCCTGTTGTGTTCGGTCTTTGGTTCATTGTATCCGTTGTATTTGATCAGACCATTGTTCTTCTTCTTCGCCCTATTAATGTCCCATTGATTTGTATCGTCATCTTAAACGTCTCCATTAGAAGTTGGTACGTAAATATTATCTTTCTTCCACCCAATTCGTAATAGGCGGTCTTCCAGTATAGTGATTTATTTTCATAACCAAAGTAAAAATACAGTTCTTTGGGTCCAGATCATTCCCTATTCCCGTAAAGAATTATAGTTTCGGAAATTTTCAGTCACTTGCCGAAAAGGTGTACTAATTACCTAGGAGTGTTTTTTTTTAATGTATGTAAATATGCGAATTTTACTATTCATTAAAGCATGTTATTTCGATCAAGTTAGAGTTTTTCTCCAATTCTTTTCTGAAGATAGGATTTGGATTTGTGATAGTTAACTGAAGTGATTGGAAACTTGGTAGGTTTCTCTTTTTTTTTCTAGAATTGTCTTTCTCTCTCTTTTAAAAAAGAAATCAAATATTACCTTGAAGTGACGTACACAAAGTTTTGTACTATTAAAAATGTCTTAAATATTTAAAAGTTCGTTGGGGAAAACTTTATAGCACGTGAAAAAGCTGTCCAATTGATCGACATTTATAAATATCTTATTACTTGATAAAGTTTCAGTCTTAGTTTGATGATCGCGGTGGTTGTAGAGTCGCGTTTGACACCAATCTAGCGCGACGCCTGTTGAACGTCACACGGAAATATAAGTGTCTCTGTTTATGTTTTGTATCGTTCTTGTATCGCATATATACATTATTATCTGCCCCCTTGGAAGCGGTAATGGAATCTTCCAATCTACTTTCTCTTCGACCTTGACCGTCCTTGTGGGAGGATCGGGTCATGGCGGTCAAAGGAGTGAGCGGGAAGGGTTGCTTGATATCTCTCGCGTGACAATGAATTTTAATGTCGTACGCGTGAATGTATTTTCCTTCTACCTTTAACTGCAATCAATCATTTCCGGTATATGAAGTTCATTCAGTACTGTTGCGAACAGAGTACGTAATAGTTCTTTCCCTCTGATTTATCAGCCTTCTTGAGCTGTTGGAAACTTTTCGTTATCTGTCATGGCGTCCTCTTCCTAATATTTCTCAATGGTGCTCATAATGGCTTCTCTGAAGATGGTGCTCATAATGGCCCCCCTTGTGGTAAAGTTTAAAATTTTCGTAAATAAAAATGTCCTTTCTTTATGTTTGCGGTTTCTACGCTTTGTTATGGGTCTTACATTCGCAATAAATGTGAAATAATATATATTTTTCTTTAACAAAAATATTTCCGTTTTAGTGTTCCAACAATTCGGAGAAGTTACTAATGATGTCAGACACGATTGGTTTCTTTCATTATTTTCCTTGGCTTATTTTATTAATTTAATTAACCAATAAGAGACGCGTTCTTTTTCAATATTTTAAAAGGAGTCTGTTGTGATTGTAAAGAGCGGAGTGTTTTTAGGAGGTTCGGAGGTTAGTAAATTCGTACTTGGAAGCAAATTTCAGTTTAAAATTGGATTAAATTTTAAAAATCTGTAATGCCTATAGATTACTAAACATGGAATAAATTCCTTCAACTGATGTGATGCTATTATAGAAACTAAACTGATAGAATTGCCTTCAATTCTGTAAAATTCTCTATTTAGATGTTGAATAAATTATCATAATTAATTATTGCCGACCAAGGTAGTCGTGTGGTCTAAGGCGTTCCGAAATCGCGGGTTTGAATTCCATATGTTGGATGGATGTCCGTTTATTTTAACAAACGTTTCACCCATAATGGAGACGGGCCAAAACATTACTAAACGGTCTCATATAAAATAAAGTTTACCAAACTCTATTTTAATTATTAATTCTGAGACATTAAATCTTTTTGTCGATTTTTTAACGCTAAAAATTTCAGTTGAGTTTTTCTTTCATTGTGTTTTTGTACGATGTTGTTTTATTTTTGTATCGTGGCCTATTGCTCTGATCGAAATTGAGTGTCAATTCATAGTAATGCTTTGCGTGTGCACGTGTGAAATTGCAGTATGTTTTTTTTTATATCTTTATAAAGAGAAGTGTCGTATCTGACATCCGAAAATGAAAATTAATAATTATGAAACAATATCAATCTAAATTAACCAAGTGTCATTCTTTCGAATTAATTTATGCGAATGATCGACCTGAGCCTAAAGGCCATTAACATTATATAAATGATAGCGCAGTTAAAAATTTGGTTGAGGAAAAAATACTTAAAAATGTAATTTGTATTTCCTTTTATTGTCACTATACAAATACTCAATTAAACATCTCAGTTAGTTCTTAAAGCATGCTAATCGAGTTTCCAACATTAAGTAACTAGACTTCCTTTCTTGTTTAGGTTGAGAAAGCATTTAGGAAACGAGTTAAATATTTGGTAGTTTTTAATTTATTACTCCCTTTATTTTAAAATGTGAACAAGATTACTTTTATAGTCCATGAATATTGTTCTAAGATATACGAATTCGTTAAGAGCGTAAAGTGATGAGAATTGAATGAAATTGAAAGTATATTTGTTAAAATCCATTCTGCAAACGTTACAGCACACGGTTAATTTTCAGTTCGTTTTTGTATTGAGTTAATAATTTGTATGCCACGGACAACGACTGGTTACTTGTTTGGGGCACTTTTCTGGTTACGTGGAACATGTGTTACTTGCATTGAGATTAAAATCTCCAGAGAAATGTAGTGAGCTTTCAACAGAAACTAACACAAATCTGCGTGTTTATCGGGCGGTCCATGTACTCTGATATTTGATCTAATTTTTTAAATATACCTTGTAACGTGGCAACTTTAAGATTTAAGAATGCTGTCGAGGAAGTGCAATTGGGTGACATATTGTGTTTTTAAATATTCACTGTATTACAACGGAAGATTACAAAATTAATAGTAAAGGTGACAAGCGAATCCCATCTAATGATGCTGGTGGATGTTCTGCCCACAGATAGAATTATGGGCCCTGTAATCCCAGGGAAAGGTTGCCATTGTGTTCCATCAGAGTTTTCCTGTTTACGTTCTATGGACGGGGCCTACACCTTTTAAATGAACTTCAAACCACTTTTGTCTCCACCGGAAATCTAATTCGAACCTACAAGCCGATGGACGAACCTTTTTAAGAACCGGAGCCTATTAACGAATATAAATAGTTGTAATTAACGAATGTAGTTATTACAAATTAAATTATTAACTAATGCTTAATCAGTAACACACTTTTCTCCTTCACTTAGTTGACTGGTATTAGGGACTATTTTCTACTATGTACGAACTAGTTTTCCTTTACATTCCTGTGCACTGTCATTTTACACCGTCACTTAATTTTAATTAATTTAATTTTTGTTTGTTAATATTTAATGAAATACTAAATGTGACGTAATATACATAAATATACAACCCGTCCAAATCAGCAAGCTTTTATTAAATATAATTGCAGTTACTTTATATAT
>JAGDQP010000068.1:101969-114403 GCA_022664845.1 Lepisma saccharinum
GTATTTGAAGTTTTTGCTGTTCACTCGAACTTCTTGTGCAGGTATTTCGCACTAAATACAGTTTTAGAACCAGTTTGCTTTTTTTTTCCCACAATATAATAGGTGCATACTGTTTTCTACTTACCACTGTTTTCTATTAATAGTTTTTCCTCTCTTAATATCCTATAGTTCTTAATAGGAGTTTTAAAAAAAATGTATTTATGTAAAATCAAGTTAGCTAGCTTTAGCTTTCGTTTTGAACAGTATCTCTTAAAATAGTCACTAGCAGTTTTCAACTTAATACAAACATAAATATTTTTTCTAAGAAGGTAAATTCTGAAATTTAAACACAAACTTATGTTTCCGGAAAAACTTTTAGTTTTAATTCTACTGCAAAATTTGACATCGACATTACTTTTGTATATGCAATTGAAATTAAATAGATTGATTCTAATACTATATTTCGATTACATGAATTCCAGAATAATAAATAAAAGGGAGAGAGCTTTCATATTCACAAAATTGACGAGCGAAGTATTTTTTTGTGATTTAAAACTTGCAGTACAACCAATGTCATCAATCAGTTCTCTATCGATTGATGATTGGGGGGAGGAAGTGAATTTTTGTGTGTGTTTACAGAATAGCTTATTAAATTTCTGAGCTGGACGCGGCGGTTTGCAAAATGACAATTTTGTTAATCCTAATTGCATTTACGTGTTTGATACAAATGTCAGATTAAAAATAAATTGTGTAAATGTACCGTAATGTAACGCTAGACAAAGTTTTCGTGTTATGATGTGGTAAATGCAGTGGGAACGTAGTACATTTTGATCTGCATTAAATGGAACATTCAGTGAGTAGATTTTGACGTGGGTTCTGTTCAGTTATTGCAAACAGTTTTAATTTTTAATATGTAAAGAAAAGATAGTAAAGGTCCATAGAGAACGCTCTGTAGAGCCGTATGCATACCATCAGATGATTAATATATTCTGCATGATGATGTGTTTGCAGTATTAATTCCAGCTCTGTATCAGGGAAAGAGACACTGGTCAAAGAGTTCAAATCCATTAACTTGTACAGGAAATTGAAATTCGAAGTCGGCGTTGAGTAATGAGAGATCAAAGACTGTATGAAATGTCATAGGATATTTAGTAATGATGCAGAGGGGTACTCTGGGAAGGGACGAGGTGATAATCTTGTGAATTAGATTATCAGAATTTCGATCGAATTATTCTTGATTTTGCAGATGTTCAATAAATACCCTTCCTTTTTAGTATTCTCCATCGTTTATAATAATTATTATTAAATGGCTTTCGTAAATAATATAGTTCATGCCAGTTGCATGAATTTCCTTGAATGTAAGAGAGGTGGTTTCGATTTCGGTTTAATATATTTGAACCTACCACCGGTTTTTTCGGATGTATTGGACTCAGAAAGAGCGTTCAACAATAGAGAAGCTATTTAATGCTGAACGGCGGGTAATAGTTGTATATAGAGTCACCTGGGATAATTCAGTTTCGTTAGAGAGGTGTAGTAAACCTTACGCCTAAACTCATGAAGTTTATCCAAGGAACAAGGCATTTCAGGCGTGGCTTTTGGCAGTAACATGCCGTAGTAACGCTTCGTCAGGAATCGAACCACTCTCCATCTTACCGCAGAAAAACTGACGCTTACATGTAAGTACAGAATCCAAAAATCGAAAGTTTTCAGCGCACAATGTACAACGGTGTGCTCCTAAGAGCTGGTGATACCACAAATTTTAAAGGATGTTAAAGGTCGGATAGAGATTAAATACGAGGGCTGCTGGAAAAGTTTTCCAAAATCAATATAAAAAAGGCATGTAAAATCCTGGAAATGGCTTTATTGCTTTTCAAAGTATTCACCTTTAAGATCGATACGCTCATACCAATTTTGAAAGTATTTTTTCCACTCGGAAGTCTGGTACATCAGAAAACGCTGTTCGGAATGCACCAACAGCTGCTTCGGGCGACAAAAATCGCTCACCACACATCTTGTAAATGTTTGGGAATAAAAGAAGTTATTAGGTGATAAATCGGATGAGTACGGACAGTGAGTCATTAATTCGACAATTTTAATGAACAAAAATAGCACTCAGTGTTGTATACCACTCAGCATTTACAGTCCTTCTATCTTCTTAAGCTTATGGTTGCTGCATGCCGGTATAACCGAAGAAACAAGCAATCAATTGCTCGGCAGCACTAATCGAACGAACAACTTTTGTTGGTTTCGGCTGACATTGAAACACCCAAACGGCGTATTGCTGTTTAGTTTCGGGTTCGTAGGAATAAATCCAAGTTTCGTCTCCTGTGACGATGTAATATACCAAATTTGAGTTACCTCGGTTGAAATTTTCGAGTATTCCTTTATACCACTTGACACGATTGAGTTTCGGTTAAGTTGTTGGTGATCCAATGGCTTGAAAGCTTCCGTACGTTCAGGTAACCACACGGAGCAAAAATGTTCAGTTCCAGATGAACCTGCCGAACGTACGGCTATGGCAACTGAACATATGTAGTTAAAGGTATTTAGCGAACGGAAACAGTATGTTCAGTAAGCAGTGTACCAGAAGTTATAGTGCCTGTTACTGGACGCATATAGTAAAACAGTATTGACTAGCGAAAAAAAGAGAGGTCTGGACTGGAGTTCGAACTCACGACCTTCACATTTGCTTGTTCACCTTGTTGTCCAACACTCTACCCCTGGTCCACCGTTTCTTCTGTTGAACGTATGACATTTTACTAGTCCTTTTGTGTTACGAAAACAGTTTCTGGAGTAAAGACATTTATGTAGCCTTTAATTATTCGAAACTTAGAGATTTTATTAATTGATCCTGTGTTAGAATAGAGCAGGGTTTCTCAATGTGGGAGTCGCGACTTGTGTGCAAGGGGGACGCGAAGGAAGGTGAAAAAATATATTGAACCAAGGTTTTGTAAACTTAAGCTAATACATTTCAAAGAAAGCATTTTATTCTACTTGTTTTTATAATTACTGAAGATAGTGTAATTTGTTGAATAGTTTTCCGGTAATATCATTAGGATATTTATTACCAAATGCAGCAAATCAACTGTCATGTTTTCAAATGAAAAGCAAGTGTTACAAAAAATGTAAAAGGAGACAAAAATAATTAGAACGTTACGAAAGCTTGTATCAGTTCACTAGGTCAGTGAGAAATCTAAGCCTCTTTTGATTTAACCAGTTTCAAAATATCTGGTTCAATTTTCGCCATACACATTATCATATAATTTTCAGTTCTACGTTAAAAGTTTTGTTCGAAATACCACGTTTTTATTTTCTGAGAAACAGACCTGTAAAAACGAATTTTCAAAAGAATTCCATGAAATTTTCTACAATTGCTGACAAAGCCCTGACATTTTGATGCTCGAAGTAATTTTCCAAAACAAAATTTAAATGGCTATTTTGGGGGTTCAAATTCAAAAGGGGCTAAATTGATTAATTATCAAGAAATTAAGTCAGACTGTGATTTCTATTTATAGAATACTGCAGATCGAGATGGAGATATGATACAATATTTTATTGACAGTAATCACCGTTTGACTTAATTTCTTGGTAATTAATCAAATTAGAGAACGAAAAGTGTTCCTCTGAATTAACATTGAATTTTCTCATAGGCGAGGTTCACTTTTGAATTTCAACCCGCAAATGGGGGTTAAAAATTTAATTTAGGAAAATTATTTTCACAGTGTTATAACACCAGAGTTTTTTGAGAAACTAGAAATTTCATGAGAATATCTAGAGATCTTTAGTTTTTACACGTCTGTATGTGTGTGTTAAAAGGGAGAGGGGGGGGGGTAGCTGGCCAGAAGGCATGATAAAAGGGGGTCGCAGCATGGAAAAGGTTGAGAAATAGTGTTATGGACAGGACTGACTCATGATTTTACAGAAGTGAGACACCTCAAGAGTATCATAATGACGTTTTACTGTTCGGGTCGACGACATTTCTCAAACGAACTGGCTGCCAGTTTCCAAGACATTCAGTGAATATACTTTCCACTGGATGTATGACTCCAGCAACTATAACCGCCCAGTTACCTTCTCCTCATTACGCATTAGGTGCCTGTTACTGTTAACGTTTAGTAACAGTTTGCATAGTACAATAGTAACTGGCACCAGACATGTTTTGTTGGAGTTCAGTCAAACATCGTTCAGTTCTTGTTACTGTATTGTTCAGTATCTGTTGCTCTAGGTTTAGTTGCGTTAAGTAGAACCCTTTTTTAGTTATAGTGCCTGGTACTGCACGCCTATAGTAAAACAGTATGGCGGGAAGGTGCTTACCAAACAATCTGACTGCAGGTACCATTTATGTTCAGTTGCCGTAGCCGTACGTACGTTCGGCAGGTTCGTCTGGAACTGAACGTTCAGTGACTTTTTTTTCTCCGTGCGTGCAGAATCGTATGTATTGCTTTCTGTCAGTGTTCAAGAATGCTTGACTCTCACGGTATGTCACATGCCTCTCTCTCTCAATAATGTTACGCACAGTATCAACATTACTGACAACAACAGACGTGGATGGACGACTTGCACGAAATTCATCACTGAAAAGTGTGCGAACACGCTGCAATTCAGGAAACCAATTGTACAGTGTTCTAGTAGATGGTGCTTTATCCCCGAAAGGAGAATGAAGTCGATCGATGCATTGTTTCGGTGTTAAACTGCATTTGAAATCATAGAAAAATCATTGCCCAAAAGTTTTCACGCGAAATTTCCATTTCTCAAACAAAACTACTTCTAACTGCTGTGAAAAACAAATCCATAGGCATAAACAAAGAATCAAAGATAATTTGAAAATAGAAGGGTCTATTCGTCCGAACTTTGTAATAGCGGAACGATAGCGCCACTGTTGATAGTATTTTGCAGAAACTTTTCCAGCAGCCCTCGTATCACCAGAAATTCCGTCTATTGTAGTGTATTGTTTCCAAATCTTTTGTGCCAAAGTGATTTAGGTATTTCAGAATCATGGGCCGTATTAAGCACATTCGTCGCGAGGCGTGAGCACAAAGTTGATCAAATTCAGACATCTGTTGTGAGACTATATACACCTGGAACAAAGTCAGAGCACATCCTAAGTTTTTCTGCCTTTGTTGCTCTTCCACTTTTCTTCTAAAAAAAAACTTATAATGATGCTGAATTTGAGACTATTTTGTTATATAGTGTTATCAGATTACCGAGTTAAAGATGTGGTAGTCTTACTTCTAGTTACCTAGTTGTGGACTTTTTCATGGTGGTTTATCTCACCCTGTAGTCTTTGGAAAGCGAGTAAAACAGAACGCACACAATTTCACCCAGTTACTGTGGGATGTGAACTTGTTCGAAAATTAGGGCCTTCCACCGCTGTTACAATATAAACCAAGATACCAATTGCGTACGATTAAGCGAACAGTTACACAGACAAAAAGTTGTGTATATTATATTTTAAGTGAGACTGTGCACTAACGGAGCTGAAACCAGTCGTGTTATGTGCAACTCACTTCGACAGAATTCATTGTTTGCTTTGGTAGTGAATAAATACTACGCTTTATTATTATTATTATGCGGAAGTTTGAAGGGCTTTGAGCCAAAGATACCAAAGAGCCGTTAATAAATTCTCAATTCGGAACTTTGAAGACGAAACACGACGAGAGTGTACATACCGTCATTACTTGTTGCAAGAATTAATGCTAGCGCAGTCCACTACAGTAAGGTTAAGCATCAAATTTTAAAAGTAGAAATGAATTGTACGCACTGTCTCAATCGCTAGTGTTATTACTACTTCGGTGCCCATACGCCTGTTATTGGCTTCGTGGTTTAATTAGTTAGTGCATGGTCGCTAAAGTATTTTTTAGTTTTAGCGGCGGCGGTTTGAACCCCATCGACGGAAGTACTTTATTTTAATGCAATAAAATTTACATATTTTGTTTCCTTATACTTTCTGATTAGGATGAGTATTAAAATTGAATTATATCTATTTATATTTACGTAATGTCCGAAATATAATCCCACAATTCTACAAAATTGGAAAACCTTAGGAAGTTCGAATTAGTTTGTTTTCCTTGAAGCAGAAAGATAATGGTGCTTGCGTACTAATATGACAAGTTCATTAAAATATTCTTCTTTAATTTGATAAATCAGCTTTGAACTTCATTGAGTCTTTCAACTCGTGTACAATATTGAATATACGCGATTATCAAAAGACAGATGATTGTAGTGGACAGAGAAATACACATGTTTTACAGTTTGTTTCAATAGTGGCAACAGACAAAGGACGTTGGCGTGTATTATTTCATCTAATTAAGGGAGGAGGGTAAGAAACAGAAGTTAAAGAACTAAAACAGGGTGACTCCTTGAGTAAGATTCTTTAAGCGCTTGAACCCTTGATGCTTGCAGAATTCATGTCAGATAATTCAACTTCTCCATTGATGATGTAAATCTAATCAGTAGCTGGGTATGTGACAGGCAGCTATATGACAGCGAATCACCCGGTCAGCTTCACTGTGCTAATGAGTAAATCTTGAATTTATAGGCCTTATACAACGATATGTTAGGTGCTTACAATACCAATACACCGCTTTGTGGAAAGAAATTGTAATATTTTGACAAATTAGCTTGGAAATATATCATCAGTTCTGATATATATTTTAAATGAACAAAAATAATATTAATGAAATCCTGTGTTCACTAGTTTTTGGTACCATACTATTATACGAACGGAAGATTAGGTCCCAATTTCAAGAAGGCGTAATGTTAGTTGAAAATAACATTCAGCAGGTGAATTACATGTGACATTTTGTCGTACAGGGTCAAATTTATGCCAAAAGTGACTTCATCATTGGGTTTCTTGGAACTTTCCAGCACAGATCGATATATCACATGATCCACTTAGTATTCAAAATTTTCGAAGGATGGTCAAGATGGCAGTCATTGTCTTCATACTATCCAGCATGTATCACGTCCTGTCCAGCATCCATTAATGGCGATTTGCTTTTAATATATGTAACAGTTTATAAAGGAAAAATGCATTTTCCAGACTCTGTATTCGATTTATTTGCTGTCTATGTTCCATCTTTCTGTGGTCCCCGTGTTAGTATTTGTTGTTGACAGCACCTATAATTTTGGCTGTGAAAGTTTACCTAGACAATGTACACTCATGCTAAAAAATTTGTTTGCATGTCTTTATTTGGCAGTTTTTGTTTTTACAAATAAAGATTTTCTTCGATTCTGGTGTTCGCTTAATTGTTTTACTTGTAAAGAATGTAAAAACGAAGATTTCCTGAAATTTTCTCACAAAAATATTTATAAGTAATGAAACTATAACGAAAAAACAGAATCATGAAGAAATGATCGAAAAAAATGAAGTCCAAAACTGTGATACTTGGCAACATAGTTAAATTTACGGGAAAATTGAGAGGAAAGAAGGGATATTTCTCTTCGCTCTATGAAACAATGTATATCTTTAGTATTACCAGCAACTGAAATTACAGACAATGTTAATTCAAATAAAGCATTACACAAGCAAAAGTTACAGATACAACATATGCAGTGTATAATCATGTTGCAGAAATTACTATATTCCCGAGAAGGAGCGAAGAAAGAGACAATATTAGTTTTAAATTTTGAAGTGAAGACTGCCATTGAATGCTGGGCTAATAAACGCTGATGAATATCCGAAAGCGCAGCGCACTCTGTGGTGTAGTTGTTAGCGCTGGTGACCGTGAAGTAAAGGGTTGTCAGTACGAGTCGCCGCTTCCTTCTGAATATATATATAATTTTTTTTTTTTTAATGCAATACTACGTGATTAACTTTCTTAAATTATAATATCCTTAGTATTAACTGATTGTTGACAGAACGATTTGTATTACGTTATGAGTGAGCCAAGAAAAAGTCAGAAAAGCGAGCCTATTGTCTGCTAGTTTCAATGAAGCGAGAGAAATATGCAGGTAAATGTACTCTCTCCATGAATATATTGAATTGAATTTTATTGATAGCGTTTAGGTTTCTATGGTAGGGTGACCAGCCGTTATGTTTCACTGAGGTTTTTCCAGTTAGACCAGACAAATGCCGGGATGGCACGCCTTCCCGAATCCTTTCCCCTCCCATATCGCGGCCTGAGCCTTAGGTACCTAAAAGCCTTAAATAAAATTCGTTTTAAAATTGTTTTTGCTCAACTAGCAGTGAATTCGAAAATATTTGACATTCGAAATATAAGGTGATGGCTTGTATTCTGAAGTTCAAGATAACTGCAGCACCAAAACGCCTACAGTTTTTTTATTATTATTATTATAGGATTTCATATTTCAGGGTTCCAAATGGCGCCGAATTCGATTCAGGAATAGAAAGAAAAAAGTTGATTTTAAAATGTGAAATAGTGCCATATTGAAAGTCAAGACGATGGCAGTGTTGTAAGAGAGCAAGATCAGTGTATCTGAACCGATAACTTCGTGTTTCTGTGGAAGAGGCAGAAAAATGCTTTTCCCGTGATTGCCGTAATTTTCATATATTTCTCGCAGTAACCGATATGAACAACTATATATATGTCGTTAATCTTATTACACTTAAAAGAATAGCAACTCAAATTAGAGCTCACTGTTTCGATATTTTGAAAAGTTATTTGATATATCCCGTAATGTTTAAGAGAAATGTCAGTATTTACTATTTAGAATTATCGGCCGTAATCCTTGAAAAACACCGAGTAATTCCTTTTACCTTATTTAAAGTCTGTTCTTAGTTTCGGTGTGATTTGCGCATGCGCAGAAAGTTTAAAAGTCTTTCTTATCATAAGTCTATTGCTGGTCAAGTATTTGACGAGACTCTGCACACAACCCCTGCTCGCTTGGCTTGGAAATGGAGAAACTTGCTCTGTGCTCCGACGAAAGGAACTGTGACGTATATGAGAACAAAAAGTGTAAAGATACATGACTGCACCTAACTTTACCTAACCTCCACGTTCCCATGGTCAGTAATTTAAGATAAGCTACGAAAAATGCAAGAAAGCAATTATTAGCAATCAATATAAACATATAAAAATATATTTTAAAAGAAGAAAAAGTCTTGTCCCAGGCGGGATTCGAACCCGGGATCTCTCACTCAAGAAGTCGAGGTTTTGACCAGGAGTCCCCAAAAGCAACCTGGCAAAGGGGGGCTTTTTATTTTGTATTTACAGTGCACGTGTAACGTAATAAGCCCGGTCACGTTATAGCTCGTGCGCAGCAGGTGAGCAGACTTGTGACTAGTGATAGGAACAGCACATTGTGAAAACACGAGTTAATCGTGTGTGCAATAAAAAAACCGTGCCTGACTTACCTAACCTCCACATGCGTTTGTTCACTAATTTTATTAAATTTCCTAATGCGTTTATATATATATAACAAAGAGAAAAGTTATTTTCATTAAGAATAAAAAATAAAATACTACAGCAGGGTTCGATCCCGGGTTCCTTGGATGTGCTTTCCAACAGGCTACCAATACGCTAAATTCGTAACTGAAAGCACATGCTTGGAAGTAATATTTACTCTTAAGGAGTAATGCGAATGCGCGAGAATGGCTCAGCCTCGCGTGCTCATTCTGTCGCTAGTCGCGAGCAAGGGCTCTAGAGAGAGTCTCATAGTATTTACTGCCGCCATGTTGATCGCTTACATCACAAAACCTTCTTCTAACGTTTTACAGTTAATGTGCCTTCATGTTTATTCCTTCTTTACTGCAACGCATGAAGAGCGAAAAAAAAAAAAAAGAGGGGTAAAAGTTATACAATCAAGGAGATTCGAACTTGCCACCTCACGCTCGTGAAAAAAACAAAACAACTCTCTTCTACTTCAGCCACCCAGTCTTGTAATAACGAAAAACATTTGCTGAAGTCGAAGTTATATATTTAATGTAAACATACTTATCCTTAGGTAAATACATTTTATTTCTAAATTAGACGTTTTGCGTTCTACCAACTGGAAATTGTTAGAAGTTTTGGGAATTAGAGTAGTTTTAAGAAGAATAGCTTATTATTTAATTTCTTCTTCTATATTACTGTCTGTGAAAACT
The DNA here is from genome assembly GCA_022664845.1 of Lepisma saccharinum. Lineage (NCBI taxonomy): Eukaryota > Metazoa > Arthropoda > Insecta > Zygentoma > Lepismatidae > Lepisma > Lepisma saccharinum. Next base: position 111,994 of record JAGDQP010000068.1, read on the forward strand.
CACGAATCGTCCCGTTTTGTATTCGAAATTATTTTAAAAAAAATACTAGGGTTGGATGGAGATTCGAACTCAGGACCCTTCACTCCACACATCCAAAGCCCCCACGAGGGCGTTGTGTTCTAACACTTTTTTGATAAACATTTATTACTGAATCGTTGATTGAAAGTCTTCACTTCGAAGATTAAACGAGATGATGTCTTTTTTCGCTTCTTTCGGGGAAGATAATAGTTTGTGTCACATGATTATACGGCGCATGCATTACGTCTGTTAGCTTTGTTTACTTATTGTTTCATTTGAGTGAACATTTCTTTATTTCAATTTCAGATAATACTAAAGATATGGACTGTTACGGCGCGCGAAAAAAATCCCTTCTTTTCCTCTAATTTCCCTATGTTGCCAAATTTCTGACTTTTCGACTTAGAAATTTTTCGACAATTTCTCAATAGTTAGTTTCTTTCTTTCTAGTTTCCTTATTAATTAAAATTTTTGTGACAAAATTTCAGGAAATATTCGTTTTTACATTCTTTACAAGTAAAACAATTAAGCGAACGCCAGAATCCAAGGAGAAAAATATTATTTGTAAAAGACTGTCAAATAAAGACATACGAAAAAAATATTTGAAAATGAGTGTACCTACATACGAATGTTCCTTGTAAGAAAGAATTTGCGTAAATTTAACCCTTAACCAGTGAATAACCAGATTTGGTTTAGTTTCTAGGAATATATGTCTTAAGTGAAGGATGTTATGAGTTTTATGGTTTAAAGAACAAAATTCAAAGCATGTTTTGGAGATGAGTGATTTGGTGGTGGTAACGAAGGACCTTCAATAATTCGATCAGTTGATTAGATCAGAAAGGATGATAAAACACGGAAATTTGGTTTGCGACCAAGTGTACTTTTCATCTCCATAATTTTATACAAGCTAACGTTGAGATAGAAAGGTGCGAAGTGCGGTTTTTGGCTCAGTACGTGCTTCGTTTTCTAATATTAGCATCATATTTATTTTTGTCCCTTTCGTATTTAAAATCTCTGCACCCAAGATCTTTTCAAGGCATATAGATCTCTGTATATAAAATTGAATGTTTGTATGTTTCCGTTATCATCACGCCAAAACGGCTTGACCGATTTTAATGATTTTTCGGCCATGATCAGATATTGGACCCTGTTCGAAGTTACCATGTCAATCGGCATCTTGGGTTCAAAATGGCCGCCCGAAAACAATTTTCCACACCGTTTGAGCTACAGATACGAAATTTTGCATATAGATGTATTATCAAGAGTAATTTAAGAAAATATTAAAAAATGTAAAAGTCGCCATCTTGGATTCAAAATGGCGGCCCAAAACCGTTTTCTGCACCATTTGAGTCGCACCAACCGGCGGGCAAATCAGCGAAACCCCTATGGGAGCGCAACACCTGGGGTGGGGTTATGGGGGCGAAGTGCGCGGAGAATTTGGTTACGATAGATAGGACACTCCCGACGTTAGGGGTGCAGCCCGCCACGGGGAAGCGAGTATTGGTGAGTCACGATTACTGTTTGGCAACATATTTTATTGACCCCGAACCAACGGACGGGCAAATCAGCTAGTACAACAAGAAAAGTTAAGTGGTGGTATTTTCAGATTCTTTTATTTTTTTTTTATAGGGTCTCTATTTCCAGCATCTTCGGAATTCCATGTTAGAGCCTTAGCATATTGAAATCCTAGCTAACTAAATTTAAAGTACGCATATTTCACGCTTTTACTGAATAACATCTGAAAATTCCAGTGTTAAGCTGTAATTTCCTACTTCAGACACTATAAAGGAATGTGTCTTTTATGATAAATGTGAAAATTCTCCTTTCTGTTTTGTGAAATGTGTTTTTATATTACCACCTTTTCTTTTGCCCATATTGATGATGTCCGTTTTGAGCTTGAAATTTTAAACAATATATTAGCTGTACGTTTGCTGCCATCTTCAGTTTACAACAGTTGACTAACAACAGTTGCAACTTAAAAAATCCCTTTCGGTAGGCCTACAGGCTGAGGTAGATTTCGAAGTTTCGCTGGGAGCCGGGGCTCGCCCCCCAACTTCAGTGCTTTTGAGAGGATGCGCCTCCTTTATCTTAACCAAAATCTCCCTGCATCACTACACCACCACGGAGTACATCTTCACCCTCCCACGGTTATCTGCGCCCCCAAAGGGAAGATTTGCCCCATTTATTGTAACCTACTCTTGGTCATACACCTTCATTGAAAATTTCGTTTCTCTACCTTCAATGATTTGGAAATTGTGTTTTTGGGGCGGCCATTTTGGATTCAAGTTGACGATTTTTTGAAAGTTTTCTTATTTTGTCGTGACCTACTTGTGATAGTACAACTTCAAGTAAAATTTCATTTATCCAGCTCAAACGGTGTGCAAAATGGGATTTT
>JAGDQP010000068.1:119403-197162 GCA_022664845.1 Lepisma saccharinum
GTTTTCCTCTGATAAGCTTCTTTCTCTCTAGTCTAGTATTTAGTTTCTGCTTACATCTTACCATCCTATGATCACTCGAGATTTTGACATACACATTTTCATATCGTACCGATCTCAATAGGTATATTTTCTTCGAAATCTACCTAAAATGTTTGGCGTACAACTTCATTCCAGCTTCCACAAGGTACGAGGAGAAACCCTCAATGCAGTTTGTTCTTTCCTTGTGTTTCGTTGTGGCACAAACGAACTATTTCAGTAAAACCGGGGTAAATTATAACTTCAAAGTAAACCATTTTAAAACTTAATTGTAATTTATATTTTTTCCCCCTTTATTTGTTTAAAAAAGTTTTATGAAGCCTTTGGTTGTTTAGGATTTGTTATTTATGCGAGCATTGTGCGTATTTTTTCCCCCCGTAACCTCTTCAAAACTTGATCTTTGCCACTTTTTTTCTTCTGAGGTCTTTATTTGATGTTCCTAGTTCGATCCTCATCCATGAGTAGTGACGTTATCGGTTTCATTTCAGCTCGGAATTAATCATTATTGAGCAAAATAATGGGAAGGAGTATGCGGTCTTAAAAAGAGTCTGCCACAAACACTCTTAATGAAGTAGAAAATTGCAGTCTAACAAACTAATTCGTACTTGAATTCCGGTTAACTGATTGTATCAGTATGTGGTATCTGTTCGCTTATTTCAAGAATATAGGTATACCATTTCATACGTGAACATGAAAACGTATTTGAAATGTCAGGTTCTGTGAGATTTAATTTTTTTAGTGCATTTTATTAAACTGTAGTTGATTGGTATATATTGCTTTGAGCTGTTTGAGTTTCAATTTCGCAGAGATGAAAGATATAGATGTAAAAGCTTTTTGGTTGGTTATTTGCGGTTCAAATAGTGTGTGAATATTGACATGCTAAAGTTGTTGTTTTGTAAAGTTAATGTTTTATAATGTTAATCATAGCACGCATGCTTTCATGTGTGAGATTGGTTAAAAGATTTTCACAACATGGATGCGCTAGTACATGTGAACTACAACTGTTAAAAATTGAAATGAACCTCGGTTAGTTTCGGAAGAGCATCACTTAAAGTAAATATTTTGTGAGTTGTTATAGTTGTTGCCGTGTGTAATAGCTTTAAACGTTGTTTATCTATTGAACATGTGTATCTTTTTTGAGGGGAGGGGGAAGGGAGGTACGTTTGTATCAATATTTGGTCAGAACCTTACTTTGATCTTGTTTTGTTTGGATTGAACATGTATAAAAACATTTACAAATGGAATATCACAGAGAAAATTTCTGGTTTAGGCGAACTTAATTTCAAGCATTCGGTGTTACTACATATACACTAAAACGTATCGTATGTGTGCCAATTATTCATTTATTTTATTCTGTTTTGTTTTGTTTTATAATGCTTAGAGGTAGAGGATAGCATGGTCCAATACTTCGCTCTTCTCTTGAGATGATGTAATGTAGGGCGGGGACAATTTTATTTCCCTCTGGCTTTGAGATGAAACAACATACTACGCCTTTATGGTTTGTGTGGTAATATTCTGCGTTTTCAAAATGAAAAGTACACACTAAAAAAAGAGTTTGTTTAATCAATATATATATAAAAAAATCTGCTGAGTGTTGCGTAACACACAAAATCTCAATATTAGGTTTCGTTGAAGTCCTTGTATATTTTGTTTTGTTAATTGTTTTGAGTATGCGAATCTGAAATTGTTTCAGTTAATACATTGCCAAAAATCAATAAAGTTAGTTTTATTTTTGTTATTGAGTAGTAGTCGCGCCAAATATGTGGTATTTGTACATTGTTAAAAAAAATACTTGCGCTACTTCTACTTCATAATCCTACAGTTAGGACGTATTAAAAAAAAAAAAATACAATTCAACGTTAAACTTTCGTTTTGTAATGCATTAGAAATTTCACCTTTTTAATATTAATGAAAAGAGAAGATATCAAAAATGCTGGCAAGTACCTTTTACTCTGACACGCGCACCAACCTAATATTCATATTGATAATACTGTATGGGCACTGTGTTATGTGTCGTAACGTGATTACTTTCTTTAGCATTGGTAAATATAGGATCAACTTGATTTTCTTTGGACCATTGTACTATCTGTGTCTTCAGTCCGTCCCAATACGAGTACAGTATAATTTTGAAAATACAAAAAAATATTTTCCTCAGCTGTGGAACGAACCCAAGACAGCTATCACGACCTCCGAGGCTGGGTCTTCACCATTGAAACGATCCATAGCAGGTTGTGCGACTGCTAATATTTCCAAGTCATTAAACATTTCTGGCAATGAGTTTTTTCTTCTAATATATACTAGTATATTCTGTATCGTAGTAAGGTATTCTTTTGCGCGATTTTGAAAAATTGAATTACCTGATTCATAATCAAACACGCTATGGACAAAACCTTAACACCACTGCATTTTTTTTATGCCATTTGTCTTTTAAGTTTAACACCTTTTAAACCGATCATATGTTTGACGAAGATAATTATACAGGATGTAACAATACCTTGGTTGGGGTTGGGGGACTTCGGGAGGTGATTCCTGACATCGAAACAAGTAAAAAAAAGTTCCTATGAACATGGGGGAATTCCGCTTTGTTTTGGAGATAAAGCGTTTCCAACTTGGAACCCAAAGCGATGGGAGAAAATGAATAATTCTCAATAAATCAGAAACGATGTATTGAATGAAAATATCTTCTCCGGAAATTTATTTTTAACAACCTTGTGGATATCAAAGGAAAAACGCGATGTCACTGGATTGTCAGTGTCGCTAACCGGTTAAAACATTAAATATTTTCAGATGGCAGTCCGTAGTGGCATTGAGTATTTGTGATCCACTAGTGATGATAAACAATATACGTAGAGCACACACCGCAGTGTTGTAAACTATGGATAAGATGATGGTTTTCGCAGTCTTATACAAACTCTGTATTTTCTTGATGATTTCATCTCTTGTATCCATAGTTTGCAACACTGCGATTTTGTGCTTCACGTATGTTATCACTAGGGAATTCCAAATATTCAATGACACGGCGTAGTGCTATTTGAGAAATATAATAATTTTATCAGGTTAGCAACACTGACAACCCGGTAACATCATGTTTTCACTTTTGATATCCACCGTGTTGTTAGAAACAAATTTCCGGATCGTTTCTGATTTTCTTCCTATTGGAAGGCATCGACTTTGAGCTCACAGTTGGAAAATTTAGGGAAGTATTCAGGAATTCATATAGAAAATAAATTTTAATACATTAGTTTTGTGAACATTGTTTTCGAAGGTTACTGAGAAGCTATGAAAAGAGGTTTTTAACTAAATGTGTTTTCTATTAATTGTGGTAAGGGTGAAGGATATCCTTCGTTTGATGCCTTTGACATTTCGCCGTGTTTCCTAGTTCATTTGCTGAAACGCAGAAATAATTCTATTAGCATTTCTTAAAAAATAGAACGAAACTATATTCACTTACCATAATTTGGTGAAGATTATTTGCGTATCTCACTAGAAACACTCGTGACACATACCATGGTCAACTGGCTTCAGTTCTTGGACTCTATTTTACTTCAAAGTGGAAGATTTAATATGAAGATTGCATGTCTTCAAGAGCTTTGTGGAACAATAACGTGAAGCGCGAGTAGTTGGTTACCACACTTACCGCGTGAACAATCAATGTAATGCTCAGTCAGTTCTATAGGCGTTTTTATTAATAAGTAATGTATCGCATGAAGTAGCTTCTCGTTTCGAGAAAGGCCGCATCACGTATATTCGGTATTCTTTTTGTGATTGATTTAAGTGGTTTACTGTCTTCAGACTAGGTTCAGTATTCAGAAAAGCGAGTTTGTGTGATTTGAGTTGATCGTTAAACGTACATAGGACTTTTGCTGAATTGAAACACTATGGAAACAGCCTGGTATAAATTATTTTTAATTAAATTCTTCTTAGTATTCCTCTATAACATCAGTAGATTTACTTAGTAATGGTATAGAATTTGTATACATTCGTGTTCTGAGCTGTGTGCCGATGTTTATCATGGATAAGAACATCTTTTCATTCATTTAAAGTTTTACATGTCATTTCTGCTGCCTGTGATTATTTTCATATACATACGAACTTAATTAATGTTTTTTACACCGAGCGGGCGTAGTTCAGTTAGTAGAACGTTGACTTCGCATTGAGAAGGTCTTGGGTTCGATACCTGCGGCCGATCATCTTTCTTTCTTTCTTTCTTTTTTTTTTTACAGCGTTTTTCCTCAGCTACATGGCTTCGACACCCTTAGGCCCTGGCTAGTACCTTTCCGCATCTTTTGCCTTTAGCTATCCCGCCCTGACCCATAGATACCTAAAGCCATAAATGAATTCATATTCAAACCATCTTGTTCACAAAGTTAATTTGTATGGTAAGAAATTATTCTGCGTTTTGTAACGTAGTATTATTGCTGCTTGAAGCTAGGACCTTCCAAATATGGTTTGGAGCTTACCGCTCAGAGATTACTTTCTTTCTACGAGTAAATATAGTCTAGTCAGTTTTTTATGCCAATTATTATCACAGCTCCAGTCAAATTAGTTTTGTACGAGTAATCAAAATTCATTATAATTCGGGATGTAGAGATTGAAGCATATAGGCACAAGTGACAAAAATAATGTTCTTTAACCTTCCGATGGTAACAGGGGTTATACGTAACCCCAGCGAGAATATTTTTTCTGTATGTACCTGGCACCACTGCACTTAGCTTTCAGCGCCTTCGTGTATTCCTGGGAAAAGGCAAAGCGTAGTTACTGCCGTAGTGTTCGTGGTGGAATTCGATTTGTCTACCGAGAAAGAGAATTGTTGGGGTGGTGGGTCACCCCTGTTACCATTCGTGTTAGTGAAATTTTGTGGTGGAATATTAATATTTTTCTCGTATAATGGCTAGTGTCAAGGTGTCTGATCCACATTTTAAGGACTTTGTTTCCTCTGTGTTAGACTAAGAGACTGAGGTTAGTGCTGATGATATTTCTAGTGAGGAAGAGGATAATATTGAAGTGCAATCGGAGTCAGAGTTTGAAATACAGGCAGAAGATTCAGATAGTGAAATCGAGGAAGAGTCAGGTAATATAGTAAAAGGTAAAGACGGACATATTTGGTCCACTGTGCCTCCAAAACGTTCAAGGACCGCTGTTCGTAATATTGTGCACATTCCTCGTGGAAAAGGTCCTTATGCTAATATATCTTCTGAACGGATGCATTCAACAAGCTGATCGATAAAAATATGATTGATATTATCGTGAAGCATACAAATGAAGAAATTTCTCGCCGTTGTTCCAATTACAGTGACCAAAGATTTGTTGGCGATACAGATGCGGTAGAAATTCTAGCTCTTATTGGTTTATTGTATATATCTGGCAATCGCAAAGACAGTCATCTAACTGCATGTGACATGTTTTCTTCGTTTCGCCCTTCGATTTACAAATGCATTATGAGTGAAATGAAATTCAAATTTCTCCTTTTGTGTTTGAGATTCGACGATAAGGTAAATCGAGATCATGAAGACAAATTCGCAGCATTTCGTGACTTATGGGCATTATTTATGCCACTGCCGTGAATCGTACGTGCCACATGCATACGTCACTATCGATGAACAGTTAATAGGATTTCGCGGTAAATGTCCCTTCTGTGTTTATATCGCTTCCAAGCCGGACAAATACGGCATAAAAATCGTAACAATGTGTGATAGCAGAACATATTATATGATAAACGGAATATGCTATACTGGGAAAGAAGAGCGTGAGTCTACCGATAGCTTACCAACATACTACGTGAAAACCCTTTCAGAACCGATCTATGGTAGCGGACGTAACATCGCATGTGACAACTGGTTCACTTCCGTTCCACTAGCAGAGACAATGCTGAAAGATCATAATCTTACAATTGTTGGAACTCTTCGTAGTAATAAAAAAGAGATTCCGCCATCATTTTTACCAGACCGAAAGAAGCCTGTGCTTTCTTCACAATTTGGGTTTCATGAGAAAAAAAAACGCTTGTATCTTTCACTCCAAAGAAAGGAAAGTCCGTGCTTTTGCTTTCTACCATGCAAGACGACTGTTCTGTAAATCCTGAAACAAAGAAACCTGAAGTGATAGAGTTTTATAACTCCACGAAAGGTGGTGTGGATACATTTGATAAAATGGCTCATGCATATTCAGTTTCACGAGGTACTCGCCGTTGGCCATTGCGGATGTTTTACGGAGTACTGGACCAAGCTGGAATCAATGCCATGATTCTATTCAAGTCTGCTACGAATCCACGAAAATATAAAAGCAGATCGTTTCTACACAATCTGGGACTTGCACTTACTCGACCTCATATGCAGCGGCGTCTCACCACAAATCTGCCACGCGGGCTTACTGCCAACATCAAAGAAATTCTGTTTATTGAGAAGAACATCGATGATAATGAACCTCCTCAGAAATTGTCCAAGCAAACAAGATGTGTAATCTGTCCTCGTACAAGGGACAAAAAGGTGAAAACAACATGTTGCAAGTGTCACTTACCTACATGCAGTGAGCACAGAAGAGAAATTTACATCAACTGTGTGTAATGACTTACGTGCTACCGAAAAAACAATGCAGTGAGTGATACTTCACTTCAATATCAAAGTGTATTTTAAAAACATGTTTGTATTACAAATTATAGTTATATAGACGTTAACATTGTAGTCTTAGATTATATATAAAAGTTATTTTTCATCTCAAGTAGAAATATTTAAAATGTAGTGTCATTTTGTACAGTTCTAGCGTTGGGGTTATGTGTAACCCCATGTTACCTATCTACGGTATTCAATTTATGTTACCATCGGAAGGTTAAACTGCTTTGTATTCTGCGTGACCTTGTACTTAATACATTTTTTGCAAATGCTAATAGTACTAGAATTCTGAAACCATTCTACATTATGGTGCGAATATTTTTTTGATGGTTTTCCGAAGCGCCGGAAGATTACGATACCGGTGATGTCATTATTAATTTTCATAGGTATGGATGAGAGCGACGGTGTATACTTACAGCTCATGGCTGTTGAACTATCACTTCCTGCGTTAGATTGTGTTCCTCCTATTATGTATCAGAGAAATATGTCAGTTTTCGTGTTTTTTTCTTTAATATTTGTTTTTCCAATATTAATATAACGATTTATTAAATAACAAATAAGTTTTAAAGTCGTAAATAATTTATGATTATTCGCGTATGTAAAAATTGATTTTTGGTACATTTTATGTTTCGCAAGGACAATATTCAAAGCTAAAGAAGTACATTATCCAGCAATTGTACCACAACTAGAACGACATATTATAAAACGGTCAATTTGTATTTTCGAACAACGCAATTTGATTGCTGTTAATAGAAGACATTTCGTTAATTTTTCGTACGAAGAAATGAATTCCTGTGGGAGGTGAATGAAAGAAAAAGAGAGCGAATTGAACATCGAAAGTAACTTTGTAGGCGAGAATTGTGAAAGGAGGACAGTTAATATTCTCTGATGATCCTTTGCAGTGGGTAGTCTAGCCAAGGAACCAAATTCACATTGTGTCCCAATGTTGAACAAAGGTCACCGACCGCGCTTGCGCATACTGACACTGTTTTGTCCTTTTGTTTTACTTTTTTTCCCCCTCGTTTTCTTTTACCTCTGCTGTTCGTTGTACTGAGACGCGCCGTCGCCGTCGTCTTTGGTTCGAAGCTTGCGCCGATTTTCCTCCGCCATGAACTTGAGCGCATGCGTATCTTTAAGCAAGACTCATTGTTTCGTTTAAATAACTTCTCATTACATGAAACAAGGACGGAATAATAATAAAGCACATAAGTATTGTACATGTCGAACGATAAGCAAGTTAGTTTGATAGCCGAATGTTTGACATGATAAATTGCATTTCTTTATTGGGGAGATCTATGTTAAAAAATATTTAGTATTGTTTATAGTGTTCTTAGTGATGTAATGGATCTTATTGGTTGTGAGTGAGTGTCGAATGAGTGAAAAGTACCACGCGTCTAAATGTTCAGAATTTTTGTAGCCGAAATCTAGTTAAATAAGTCTCGTAAACTTCCAGTAACTGCAACTATTTCGGTACCTTGCCTGGTTTAAATATCGATTTGGGGGTATCTGTATTTAAAGGTTCATTCGTGTGTTCTTGTTTTTATTTTCATCGGACCTACAATTAATGAAAACGATATTCCTGTTGTAAGTCTACTGAAATTGACTATGCTAATACAATTCGCTGTTTTCACGTAGTGTGTCGTTCTTCTCAGTCTTAACCTACAATTGCAGATGTACTTTGCCGTTAAATGACATAGTAGGACGTTGTTTGATCATCACGGTTATTTTTGGTTCAATTTCGCAATGTTTTAAATGCATCCTCAATCTCACTTAGATTTTCATGTTCAGTCATAGATTTTCATAGATCTAACTAGTTATTAAACCCGCAGAATAGGCTAGAATATGATTCTAACATTGATTCTAGCTTGTCCGAAGTTATGACAATAATAAGATGGTGACTACATTTATACTCTTCTTGTAGTTAATGTATATGAAAAGTAAGAATGAAATTATATTTAACTAACTATGGCTTATGGAACTCGCAAGTTCATCGCCGCAGTAGCAAACGTTCGCCATTGAATTCTATCCTGGGCAGTATAGAGCCAGTTTACATCCCGAACGCCTACTTCTCGATCTCTTCTAATATTGTCCTCCCAATGGCCTCCTTCCATCCGGCCTGCATACCTTAGTAGTCGCGATTTCATTATTTTTACAAAATCTGGTGAATCGTACAGTTCGTGGAGTTCTTCATTATGCAGTCTCCTCCATTCTCCAGCCATCTCGTCCCGTTTTGGCCCGTATATCTTTCTCAAAACCTTATTTTCAACCACACTTAATTTATGTTCATCTGCTAGGGTCTTACTCCAACTTTCGCAACCGTAAAGTATTACCGGCAGAATAACCGTTCTGTATATTTTCAATTTCAATTTTCTTGATATTAATCGCGATGTTAGAAGTTTTTGGACTGAATAGAAACATTCGTTCCCCGATACTAAGCGACTTTTTATTTCTTCCGTGACCTCATTTTTGCTTGTTACGTATGCTCCCAAGTATTTAAATTTGTTTACTTTCTCTATGACATCCCTAATTCTTATATTTTTGTTTCCTTCATTCCCTGTGTTTCGGCTTGTTATCATGTAATTTGTTTTATCTATGTTTACCTGTAGACGTATCTCATCGCACGCTTCTACTAAGACATCAGTGTTGCTTTCTAGTGCATCTATATCGTCCCCTATTAAATCTACATCATCCGCGTTACGAACAGTTGATTCAAACCATTCAATGAATGATTAATTTTTAAAATCGCATATTCTGACGCAAAGTTAAACAGTAATGGTGAAAAGGCTTCGCCTTGTTTCAATCCGTTGCGAATCCTGAAACTATCTGACATATTATTACCTATCCGTACTCTGCTTGTGGGGTCGTTGAGACACATCTTCGCTAGTTGAACCAATTTTTTCGGAATTCCAAATCGTATCAGGATACTGTATAACTTTTTCCTTTTGATAGAATCATATGCTTCCTTAAAATCAATGAATAACTGATGAACCGTCCCATTGTATTCCAATTTCTTCTCCAAAATTTGTTTGAAGGCGAAAATCTGGTCCAACGTGATCTATTTCTTCTAAATCCACATTGGTGATCTCCAATTATTTCGTCTACGTATACACTTAGGCGTTTAACTAGAATTGTTACATGACATTTCATGAACACTGATGAATATTTTATATGGGACATTTTTTTAAAGTTTTTTTGAAACTATTAACTTCAACTCATCCCGCTGTTATAAATGCATTTAAAAATCCACAAACATCATGATCCAGTTCGAATTCGAACCCGAAATCTCGTACATACCTCACGATTACCGAATCTGGCTTCCTGTTACGTTTTGTTAAGACGTTTATTCACTACATTGTGATTATTAGTTTTAAATGTGTAATATGTGGACAGGGTTGAGGTTTATATCATGAATTACGTGTAATGCAAGCAAACAAATATAACTTCGATTCACCGAATTGAGGAAAACGTTGATGCTTCTTTTGTTTTAACTCAGGACCTGGATTACCACGGTACTATGTTTCTAAAGGCCAGTGGTGGAGGAACGATTTTGTTACAGGGAGGGCGGGTACATGGAGCTTACTTAGTTTAATTTAAAAATACATAGAGTAAAAATAAATTACGTGTTGTATGTGTTTATTATTATTACCATCATCCCCTGTTTATTCCTCAATATACTGTATTTTATCCTGACGCCACAATAATTTTGTGTAATTTATCGAGAAGCTTGTAGCGTCATGTAGAATTATTTCTTACCTAGTGTGACTACAGTTGTTCAATACGTCTGTTAAAAAAAAAAAAAGAAAAATCACTATCACTTCACCATGATAGGTCCAGTTCGGATTTCATTGCGACTGCATCTGGAGTGATCTGCTCATCTTATTTCTAAGCTTCTTGTTCATTCATCCGAAGTTTATATATATTCTGTCATCTGTTCAACACTTGAAACAATTTCCCTGCAAGATTGTATAGGCTACGAAATGGATGGGAAATTGATGGCGCAGGGTCTGGCGAATACGGTAGATGTTCTACATACACGTTCCTGTAACTTGACGCAGGTCATTCTTGCTGTTTGTCGATTCACATTCTCGATATAAATATCTTTACGAATACTGTGTGTTTTGCCTGCAAGACATGCAGGAGGTCGTCGTTATTGTTCGGATGGAACCCACCCCGCACAAAAGAATAGCCACTGGTGTAGGCTCTTTCCTTTAGAGACAGTTGTGTTGCCTGTGGATTCACTAAAACGCAGTTGTGAGCACATCATTTCCAGATCAGGACGTGGGGTGGTAAATTATTAAGGATCGTGTTTGCTGATCTGAATTTCTGGAAGCACCTTTGGGTGCATCCAGGATAACCTGCCGCATACTTTATTGATGCTTTTATAAAGTTACACTTCATGCATTTCGATGTTTAGCTACGTGAAGAGTTCTACAAACTAGGGATGGCCATATCCGGATCCAAAAGATCTGGATATCCGGATCTTCGAATATCTGAATCTTCAGAGTTTCGGATATCCGGTCCAACGGATCCGTGCGATTTCTGTCTCAGATATCGGTATTCAAGGACCCAGTATTCGTAGTTCGTTATCATGATGCGTCTGAATCGGCAATACCGGGATGATATATTAAGAAGGGCCCTAACAATACGTTCCCCATCCTCTGCTTATCCCGGCCTGTGCCGGGTCGAAGATGACAAAAGGCCATAAAATGTCCAAAAGGGGCTACAACAAGTAGCCACGTAACATTCATGCTTGTGTCATGTGAACAGATGTTTTCGTTCTTTCGTTTTAACAATGCAGTGTTTTAAAAGTTGAAGGTCAGAACCATTGTTTACAGGTATGAATATAGCATTTGGAATCAACGAACACATGTGGATAGAGTTTGGTTGGTGATGATGGAAGGAGGAAGAATAGACGAAGTTGTGCTATCAATTATTTATTTCCCTTTTCTTTCACTCCACTATATTAATGAACAAATATTATATGGCTGGTTTCAAAAGCGATTTACCCTTTTGTGATACCTCTCCAGCCTCTCAACATTCCAAAATGAAGAGTAAAAAACGAAAGGTGATTTATCGTTTGGTAGCCTAAAAATATTACTGTGCCAAAATACGTCGTTATTTAGTATTTCAAATATACCAAAATAACACTTATGCCCGCTGTGACAGTAGAAGCGCAAGATTTGAGGGAGATCCCCCCCCCCCCCCCGCTGCCCATTAGTTGGACGATACCGAAAAAAACTGGGACGATATCCCAAAATTCAAATTTAGAAAATAAGCTCAAAAACTATCTTATGTTGTAGTAAATTGTCCAATGGACACTAAACTACTTCGTTTGTAATTCTGAAACGCATAATCATTAGTGCATGTCCGCTGAAATTTGCCAATTTTTTCGGAACGCGGTTAGGTATATTTTCTGTCTGTAGCAGCAATTGAGGCAAATAATTATAACAACTCCAATTGCCTGTGATTTGCATAAGAAACGAACGTTTTTTTCAACCTGACAACTTTTTATTTCGGCGCTTAGCGAATGTGGAGTTTTTTCTTTTATATATAGTTTTCGACGCCCCCGTTTGGGGGTCGCCAGCTTTGTCGCCCAAGGCAGGCCTCACCCTCACTAAGGCAGTGATGGTAGGTTTTCTAGTTCGGCTACAGTGCAGTCATATCTTTAATGTAGTTCAGAGTTCTGTCCTAAAGTATTTGTAATATATATGCACATCGAAAAACTACATTTCCAAAATTCATCGAGACGCACAAAAAAAGTTAAGCGAGCCAAGCTTAATATAAAGTTTAGAGTAAATACTTTCAGGGCATCCAACATTTAGCTGCCACTAGCTGCAACCTTCTACGTAAAACCTGCCCAAACGTGAGAAAACGCATTGCGCGCGTAAATGCTTGTCGATGATGTGTATAGAATCCGCACCTTTTGTAAACAAAAGTAGCTCTGGTTAACAGTAGTAAATGTAGTGAAATGGGGTTGAGTGGGAGCTGGTGGGCAAGAGTGATGAATAAGACTCATTAGAGTAATGGGTGAAAGTGGTACTCACGATCTGACTTCGAAGGTGCAAAAGATCATACCATTTCATCCATGAGTTCTTACCTCCAAAAAGGAATATAAATCTTTCAGAAGTGATGATTGCACTCCTGATTAGCCCTGAGTTCTTGCGAAGAAATTGGAATTTTTTTCTACGATTAATAATGCGTCGCGTGTCTGACACATTATTACAAGAAGTTTGACGTGGCAGGATTTGCACGTCATAAATTTTCATTTCTTTTATATTAACTTTTCATACTTTTACAATTAAGGGCCATATGTAAATATAAATCTGCATATCATTTAATCAATTTCATTCATTTGTTTTCTTTAGATACTTGTAATTTTTGGGGATAAAACCGAGGGGAAAAGTATTACTTCTTTGTTTAGACTTGTTTTAATTAATCGCCAGAAAAAAAAAATGTTTTCGCGGGTAGCTCGGTCATTGGAAGCGTTCGTCGCTTCTCGTGTGTGTGAAAGCCGTCTACTTGCTAACGAAGGTTCCCGAGCAAGTGATGCTGGCGGGAGAGTAAGCATTTGAGAGCTCCAGTTTCGCGGTGATGTTCTACTTTTCGTTTTGCCTATTTTTTGGCTAGACCAGTGCCTGGTTAAAGTCTTCGATCTCTCTTCGTCTAAGCAGAAGTTACTAGCGCAGCAAGATGTAGCAGTTTGTGGAAAATTTTCAAGTTCCATCTGATGGGGGACTTAGTCTCTGTCGCATCTCTAAGTCTGCAACACTTTGTTTCTGAACGTGCCCTGTGACTTATACTTTACCTTGCCTTCACCACTGGACACCCTGGTCATCGACACATGTGCGAGGATAGGGGGACGAACTATGGTGAACGCAGGCGTTTATTTGTTTGCAACGAGATTGTAATTTGACGTAACTTTATTGAGATGAGAGAAATTGCAATGATGGACTAGCTCAACGTAATTTATTAGTCATTGAGTTAATTTGGGGGAGCTCCATAGTTGTTCCTGTTCGCAAGAGATATGCCGGGATGTCTTGAAATTAAATCGATAAACCGTAATGGAAGTGGACTGTGGAATTACTGATAGTCTGTCTTTGGGAGAACACTGAGATGGTTGCTGTTTCATTAATGGCCGGACTGGTGGGTATGGCACCAGAGGGGTCAATATGAGTCGGTCCGAGACTCCACCAACCTATCAAGACATGCTAGTGGTGCGTGGTTGCATAATCAGTTAGGAAAGAATTGCAAGGGTTCATGAAGCTGCTGGTAATATAACCTTTGTTTGTTACTAGGACTCCCAGCGCTGTTAATTCATGTTACTTGACTAATTGAGCTAGGGACGTGTGAAATTTGCAAGAAAGTAAGTCAGTAGTTCAGTGAGGCCCTAAAGGTCAGCAATTAAGACAGACGGACTGAGAGTGTAAAGAGCCAGACATTTAAGTAACTGAATCATGAATCGTTGCTGAAAGAAGTTTGACTTCGTAATGGTGATTAAACTAAGTTAGGTCGGGTGTTTAATAATTTCCTCTCTTGTAATAAACTCTGTTTTTACTCTCAATGCTAAGCTACAATTCGAGCAATACTCCATTTCCCATTAGCTAGACGTAGTAATTTGTTTAACATGACCGCAGCTGAATACTTCGGGGATTCGATAACCCTGGACGAGTTCTTTGTGTTAATTAAAAATCCGTTAGGTTAGAATTGAAGCAAAGCATAATTGCGATTGCGTTATTGTCCTCAACTAAGGAAAGTAGAAATGTAGAGTCGGTTGATTAGTTACCCCCAACAGGGGAAGATTGATGAAGTTATTATCAAGTATTATTACGTAGAATGTGAAGTAAGAAGCAGTCAAAACCAAATGCTATCTATTTAGGTTTATTTATATGTAATAATTTTCGCGTCAAAGTATAATTGATATATTTTCCTAACCTATGCGCACAGCGTACCTGAAATATTAGTATAGCAGTTACAAATCAGATGTCCACTTCGAAATAGGTTCTTCTGCAAAAAATTTGAAATTGTGATATTGGCATTGTTGAGCTCGTTTTATCACTTTCGAACACATTAGTTAGATTTTGCGATTCCAAAAGTTGTCAAATTCATTTGAATTTCGTGAGATAGTAAAGGACAGAAACATAATTAACAGTAAATGTTTTATATAATTTTATATTTTCCAATATTATTTTGTAAAAGCTAAATATTGGCAAGCTACTACCTTACTACCTTCTTCAACTATTTTTAAGATACCCCCAAACTTCCTAGCGTTTAAGAAATTAGAAGTGTATAACAAGTGTTTGTCTCAATATCCTAACACTTATGGTTCTTGGACAAGGACACGTTTGGAAATGAACGCCTGGAAAGATAATTGTTAGTCTCTGTGTTTTGTCACATATCTGGAGTAATGGGGGGTGAAGTACCTACTTTTTTATGTGTTTCTTATTTATGACTATGAATGGAAATCTACAGGAAAAAAGAGCATACCAAATGCGAGGTACATCTTTCAGTATTTCTGCCTAGACGCTAGAGGAGATAGACTGATGTTTGTAAAGTAAGAGCGATATGCGCATAGTACCCCACAGTCCGTGTAAAACACCCACCGTCGTGGAGTA
The DNA here is from genome assembly GCA_022664845.1 of Lepisma saccharinum. Classification (NCBI taxonomy): domain Eukaryota; kingdom Metazoa; phylum Arthropoda; class Insecta; order Zygentoma; family Lepismatidae; genus Lepisma; species Lepisma saccharinum. Next base: position 134,657 of record JAGDQP010000068.1, read on the forward strand.
ATATGCCCATGCACACCAACACTATACTAAACAAAGTGGAAGGTCATAGCAATGGAAATGATGTTACGATAGAAGCTAGTCATACTACAGGAAATTATATTACGGTACAAGTCACAAAAACTAGCCTATAGAGCATAAAGTTCCTACTACTTCCTTACCATTGACAGGTTTGGAAAATACATTAGGAAAATATTAGTGTTACCGACGAGACGATATGTAGGCTATCTCGTCTCGAAAAGACGTATACTTTGCATTACGAGAGCTCTGTCTCGTCCCGTTTTCTATAGGCATTTTCTCTGTCTCGTCTCGTGGCAAAACTAAAAATACATTTTAACTTAAAATACGAAATGGAAAAGCTTGTTTAGCTTCATTCTAATGGTGAGATGTAAGTTTGTTTTGCACAACACAATTCTAATAACATTAAACAGTCTTATGGAAATATTGGACAAACTGAAAAAAAAAAAAAAAATCACTAAAGGAAATGAACTGAATTTACATGTTTCTCCTCTTCTAAGACAGAGAGTGGCATTTAGGACACATATTTGGAAGCGATGTACATACGTCATGGAGACACATTTGACAACGAATACACTTGATCCACTCACATTTAAACATAGGTCCCGTACGTTATAATAATGTCCACACAGATTCTGCAAGCTATCTTCATCTGTATCAGATGAGTCTGTACGGTTGCACTTTGACTGTGTGACTGTGTATTGTATCCCGGTTTCAATTATACAGGGTGTTAAAAACCGGGTGGGAGATTTTTCAAACGGTTATTACTCTGAAACCACGACTCCAAAGAGAAAATGTTAAAGAATATTTTAGTATTTTTGCGTGTGTAGAAAATAACCTCCCAAAGTTTATCAATAAATTTTGGAATCACCCTGTAGCCTATATAGAAATACATATCCGAAAATGAAGCAAAATTGAACCACTGCTCCCCCTTACTCCCCTTGATCGCAGGCAGCACCGTAAACATACCATAAACTATTCTTTGTACGTATTCTATGCACAAAAGTAGTCGTCAATCATTTTCCTTGTTTCTCATTTTTATCCCTATCTGTAAGCAAGTTTAACGTACAAAGAGCAAAGATATTTTGTTGCGAATGAAGTGAAACTACTTTTTGATGTTCAACCAAATAATAATCTATATTATATTCACTAAACTTTCAGTACAATTACCTAGCTTTCAAGCGTACTGCCGTGTTTGCTAGAATGGGAACACGTTTGGTAAATCACCCATGGGCCATTAACGCCTAGTGGGCAAAACACCCCGGTGTCACACATGATAGTTTCAGTTCATTCAACTTCCAACACTGCATGGCATGGCGTCTACCCGCTATTGCATCAGAACAGCGGAACCCTACTTTGTGCAACGCACATTCATTGAATTCGCTAATGCACCAGTGTAATCATTCTGTCTCCCTGAATTTGAAACGTTCAAAAAACATTACAAGTAAAAATTATATATTTAACACATTTAAATTAGGCTGCATGCCTTCACTTTCTTGACACAATTTCTTTTGATGTCACCTTCGCCTTCCATATAATTGCGCCTTCACTCAATCGTATCACTGTTGCCACCTCATATTCCCTTCTGTGTTTTTTTATGGTGTGGGCATTTTCCTCCACTGGGCAATTCACCCCCACTTACTCTATATAGTTTACTGATCCCACATTTTTGGTTACGTTTGTTTTGGCATGCTTTGAAGTATTTCTTACATTTTTATTAATAATGTTGTTAATTTTTTATGCAAATGCGTAGAAAGTACATTTGCTTCAAAAACAAGCAAGCTACTCTTGATATCAACAACATTTATTTTCACTCTCTTTCACTTGTATTACTCATACGTATACTTAAATACGTATATAATAGCAGCTATTGTTCATGTTACTTTTGAGAGTAACTAAGGAAGTACAACGTATTGTTAAGGAACATTATTGCCTATTGTTGTTTTATATCTTTAACACATTAGAGTCAACATGCATTATTTATAACTTTCGTGAGTCCCCCACGAACCCCCAGAATAAAATCTTCTGGAAGAAACCCCGTTTTGTACCTGGGGAGACCTCATTAACCCATTTAATTTACCTCACGATAGCCGAACTTATTAAGAAATTTCCTGTGATATAATCTACCCGTTAAACAGGATGCTATATTTCGTATACTACGGGAATGTGTAGCCCATGACCTAGATCGAACCAACATTTCCTCAGCGTTGAAACGATATTAATTTAGCAGTGTTTTGGGGTTTTCAACCCACTGTATGCTGGTCGCCGACGCAAGTGAATAATCGCTTAAAATTAATCAGCAGAGCACCTCAATGGTGATCGGTGACGGAATAACTATGCCGTCTCAGGACATTTACGTATGCGCTTGCCTGTAGTCGGATGGTTGAAAAACATGATTCTCCATAATCTTAGTACTCATTATCATGCATAGGGTATAGCGACTGAACGGAAATTTCTCCATCTTGGCTAGTGAGTTCCCCGCGAGTCCCCCTGTTTTCCGAGGAGCTCGGAATAACGAGGAAGTATGATATGCAATAGTAGCAGTCTGCGCTCACGATTGTGTTCACGAAAGGGCCTCAATCAAATTCATTTGCCTGGGCCCCAGATTGCCTCGGGCCGCCACTGTGCGGTGAAGTTTCTTGATGGATTATCGTGACATTCACTCACAAGTTAATTGATAAAACATTTATAAACGATGCGTTCATCTAACGGATACGTAATTTTTGTTTGTTAATATTTTCTTGCAATGGCTTGTGTTCTCCCTTCTGATCTGCCGATGTTGATAGTGTTAATGCCCATCTAGAACTGCTACGGAGCTACAATTAGGAGATATGAACTAAGAACGGAAATAGTATCTCTGAACTATGTAGAAATTACCAATTAGTTATTGTTTGTAGGCAATGTGTCTGGCGTTACTATAGTTCCCATTTATTAATAAATTAGGGAGCAACGATTGTGGTGTTACAGAAGACAGTCTGGCATAAAAGTCTCCAGTGTAATAAAATACAGTAGGCCCCCTTTTATCCGGATTATAAACAATATACATGTACAGTAGTTTTCTTCTCTGAATCCAGACGCGCTTTAAAGCAACAGCTGCAGCAAGCTGACAGACTTCTTTATTAGGTAAAATGCTATACGGTGATAATGTTTGGATGTTAAGTGAAAGGCAGGTCCGGATCAGAATGTCCCTGGGGAAAGATGATGAACTGATGGTGATTTCCCCTTGCCTTTCATCGGATGAAGATGGCGTCGTAATGACAAGAGAGTTTAACGTACACTCGGAACTACTTGTGTCACCACCGGGAACCAAACCCGGGATACTTGATTACAAGGCAGCCATCGTTACCATTCTCCGACTCACGCTAAAGGGTAAATAAGGTAATTTGACAGTATTATTTTATAAGGTTGCTGCTGAGAACCCTTAAGAGCGCGCTTATGAGCAAGTACAACGTAAAAATGCCACGTTTAATTGAACTTCACACCCTATTTTAACAGTTTATCTAAGAAATTTAGAAACGACTTCTATGGACGTTTTTGTTCAGTGCAGATAGGATAAATAATATGCTTCGTGTTCTCTAACCTTAACATCAAATTTATTATTCATATGATAGTTTATCATCAACTAACCAACATATTAGATTATCAAGTTTATCATCAACTAACCAACATATTAGATTATCACAGTGATTTAATTTGTCTGAAATATTACAGCTGGCGTAGGGGCCTACTCAAAGATTTCTAGCTACCGAAAGGGAATTTAAGAAAATGGGGAGAAGCAGTCAGATACACAAAGTGTTTGTCAAAGGTATATACAAGCGTTTTAAAAATCAATAGAGGGAAACTCAACCCTTTCCTTACATTATATGAAAAACAGGAGAAGCGAGAATATCTGGAGTGCATAAGGGGAACGAGCGAGACCAATCCTGAATCCTGGAAACAGGGGGAAGATGAGAGAAAAAAAAAATTCAATATCGGTTTTCAATAATAAAAGAGGGGTAAAAGGCGCTTTCGTTTAAACTTTAATTAACCGGGAACAAGAGGGAAAAATTGAAGACAGCTGAAAAGTACCAAATGTAACCTTTCTTCAAGTACGCCTTGAGCGAATTTTTTCACTTTTGAATACTAACGACACAACTGACAGTGACAAAGGATATTCATAATGATCGAATAACATCACGTTGTTAGGGTATTAACGTTCTGCTCTGTATTTAACGTGGGCGATAAAGCTAAATTCTCTCTTTACTAGTAAGAGTTTATGGGACACTTAGTGAAGGTTCAAATTTTCACATGGAATTGTTGTTTTCACTGAATTGAATATTCTTAAAATAGAGACATTAAATGACATGGTAAAGCCAGTAATCTTGTCTTTTTTTTTTAAAGTAGGATTAGTGATAGAATTGCGTATTGGTAACTTAATTAGCGAGAATTTGAGCAATAAAATTTGTTTCGTAATATTTTCCAACTTTGTGTAAAAGCAGCTGTTTGTTGAATGCTGCTGCGGGACGGGCGTAAACCATAGTGCTGTTACTGCTAATTTGATGTTTTTTCGTCGATTGCTGTAGAAAGTCTTCCATCTCTCAGATCTTTTGATATCAAATTAATCCGATTTTCGGAGGGTTGTTAAGGTGGTGTTTATATACAGTATCCGGCCTAATGTGGCGGAAGGAAGGCTGAATAACAAAAAAGGCCGGATAGGCCGGAGTTCAATAAATACTCACATCCTGCCTTACCCATACCATTGAAAACACAATTTTTATACCAAAACCAGCTCTTATTCATTTTTTTCTGGCATCTTGGCATAGGTCAGTAGTTTATAAACATTTCTTATGTACTTTAGCATGCGTTTTAATAATTTATTACAAAGAATGGAAGTACAAAAATGAACGTATGTACTGTATTTTACACATTTTATAATGTGTGACTAAAAAAATCAAGTACACAGTGCAATATGAATATAGTCACATCTTTAAAATAACCTAATATTAATGTAAAACGAAAGAGAAATATTATTTTGAAACTAGGCCGGATAGCAGAACAGTTTTTTTTTAAAGTATGTCTTATTGCTGATTATAGAAAGAAAAAAGGCGGAAACTATTATTCTGTATGTAGATTTTGTGCACAGCGGTGGGGGTGATATGTGAGTGACCACAGTGGTAACAGTGTGGCCACGTGCTTACAAGAACAGCAAGGAATCACACCGGGAGTTAAAGTTAGAGGATGCTAAAGTGGAAACACCATAGCGTTTCTTCTGTGATAGTGTCCTGTTAGAGAAGTGCTTGCGTGTCTGGAGCTAATGCATTTCTAGTTTCCCCCGTAATAACTAGTAGAGTAAAGATGTTAGTCATTAGAATAATGTAGTTCCCTTCTGGCCATTCGATTTTCTACGCACTAAATTCGGAAGAACGGAATATTTTATCTCAAGAGAGCGGAAAGAGGGGATATTGTTTAGAGCGAATTTTTATCGGAGAAAGAATTAGAAATTTCCGCTCAGTAAAGATGGATCTTTGGTAGGTATTTTTTCGATGGGAATATAATCTTTTTTATTAGATGAATTTCCATGTATTGACATGGAATGTTCATCTTTTGAACTGGAGAACGGCGCAATGAAATCGTTGAAAATGTGAAAAGAAGCAAGAGGGAGCATTTATTGATAAGTAGTAAGAAGGAAATAATGTTCTTATGAATGAAAAATAGAAGGAATAGAAGCTTGACCGCGATGTGAATTGAACGTGCTACCTCCCGGTTAACGATCCAACATTTTAGCTCCTAGGCTAGCCGGGGAGCTGCGAAAGAATTGCTTCGGAAGGACCTCTTTCGTAGTTCAGAGCAGTGGCGTAAAGGATCGGAATCTCATTTTGAAAAGTAACCCTTTTTCCTGACCAAAAAGGCGAGTGGGTTTCGTCGAAAACCAGCCTTTTCGATTGAAATTCATTTTTTTTTTTTTTTTTTGAAATCACTTCCTCATCGGGAAGAAAGTAAATATTTCCGCGCTTCTGATCTAGTGTGTACTTATATAATTTATTCCTTCAGGAGAACGCTGTCAAAGTTTTTTTGATTTAGATAGTGAAAGCCAATACATTATTATTGTTAAGCGGTATCCCAAAGGAAAGTTTTCGTGAAACCATTGAAATAATCCAGAAAGTATGCATAGTTGTTAGCTCAACTAGTAATAATAGTCTTTTCGGCTAATGTAAGTATTTTGTATCGTTCTTTAAAAGAAATAATTAGATACTGACTTTATTTTCATTAATGTCTACGCATGAAATAGCAGTGAAGCTCAGCTATTTTCGTAAATTTGTTTTAAGACATCTGCGTTATGAAAATTGTTCAACAGGTAAGAATTTCTTTTGTTTTCTTTGTTCACGGAAATGATTCAGGGCTTAAGTAAGAAATTTGAAAGGGAAAATATACTTTCGGCGTTCCTGTGACTCTGCCTTTGGAGAAAATCAAGAAATATAAGACAGCAGTTTTTCATTCTTGCCTCCGAGAATTCCCTTCCTCACCCTTCCATTTGGCTTCCCTTCTGCCTTTCTTCACACTTTAAAACAGCCATATTTTGCACAATCAAACCGCGAGTAATCAGGTTGCCTCTCCAGAACCTGAGCTGGAGAGACGACGTTCTGGAGAAGGAAGAAAAAGACTGCAGAAAATGTCGGTGGATCCTTTCATTACACGGTGATTTAATGCGGACTCTTCGAAAGTTCTTTCTTCCTCAGTGTATAACAAAGTAACGTTCTCATTAATTTCCCGTTAACAACGCAGAATCGCGTGCCACAATGGATGGCACGGACACTAATCTGACGGTACACGGAAAGAATGAAACAAAAGGGGGCGGGGAATCTTCGTTATACGAAAGGCAAGGGAAATTTAAAGCACAGAGATTTCAATGTACGCAAGCTTCTCTAATTCTCTCTCAACTTCAGCACATTATAGAACTTCCAAACTTTTAAATTCTGATAAAGAAAGTAAGTAATTTAAAAAAAATGACAGAGAAATCGGCTGTAGGTAGTATATATCAATATTATAGTGGTTCGTTCTTCTTAAATGGGTTATAATTAGCAGAAGTTGGTTTGGGGCACTAGCCTGAAGTTAACCTATTACAGGCTCCCGGCTTTGAACCACAGCGCAACATAGACGTTTGTGCAATTTCAGACTTACTAGCTTTTTGAATCGAAGTAGTTCGTTACTGAGATGGTTCATAAATACTAAAAGAAAGTGTGTGTTGTGAAAATTTCGAGTACTGTATGACGTGCAGACATTTTCACAGTCTGCTTAAAAAGTAGACCACCATTGTACAAAATAGTGAGTAATATTAAAACACTCACGTGTGTAGTTCTTCGCTGTCAATGTAACCTCCAGTATACTTCGTTCTTAGAAATAATTCTTTTCTTATTCCGAAGTCTCAGGTAACTCAGAGAGCAGTTCAGCAGTTCGTCCCTGACTGTGAGGGTACATTATAAATGAGCAGGGGAACGAACTCAATACAGAGGCTCAACTGGTACGCACTGTTGAAGAAATTACCTTACAATACAACAGGAAAGGACACACTTTTGGCATCTTTTTGGACACGGCCAAAGCTTTTGATAAGGTCTGGCACAAGGGTCTACTCTATAAACTGGACATCCTTGGATTTCATCACCAATATATCAGACTCATACGTTCCTATTTACAAAACCGTTCATTTTATGTTTCACATCTACATACAAATTCCACTGCATATCCTATCTCATCTGGTGTTCCACAGGGCTCTGTTCTTGCTCCAGTCTTGTTCAACTTATATACAGCTGATATACCAACTCATCCACACACGCTACTAGCTACTTTTGCAGATGATACAGCCATATTTGCATCATCACATCAAATTCGATTTGCTTTAATGTATGCACAACAACATCTAAACTCAATTGAAGATTGGACTACAAAATGGCGTCTAAAATTAAATGCTGAAAAAACTACTGTGGTACACTTCACAAAACGAAGAACATTACCTCCGCACAAATTATCACTATTTGGAACACAACTCCAGTACAGTCCAAGTGCCACCTATCTCGGTGTTGAATTAGACAGGAGACTTCTCTTCAAACAACACATCACAAACATCGCAGCTAAATCCACGCAACGCACCGGATATTTATATCCACTACTAAACAATAGCAATGGACTCTCCTTGAAAGCGAGGTTGCATGTTTATCTGATGATGATCAGATCAAAACTCATATACGCAGCACCAGCCTGGAACCATGCAGCAAAATCGCATCATCTACTACTCCAACGTGTACAAAACAAAGCTGCCAGATTCATCACTGGACATTCTCGTGACACAAGCATAGCACAGCTTCACGAAGACCTGGAACTGCCCATGCTCAAAGATGTGTTGGACACTCACTGCAGATTATTCTGGCATAGAATGTCGCAATCCACATATCCAGTTCTCCACAACCTTGGAACGACCATACCACCTAGATTCACTCACCGAATGCCCCATCCCATTTAAACTTTACTCATTTCATATACTTTTCATTTTCTTGTTGGAACTTTTACCATCTAGCCTGACTGCTTATAGTTATACCATCTTTCCTCGCTACGTAATCAACACCTTGTAAAACATCTCAAGTAATTATAAATTCAGATAAATTGCGAAAGCGACAGTTGCTTTTCGCAAAATTTCATATATCTCCTTCAAACAACGTCACAAACCTCATATAGAAGGCATGGGCTCAAAAGCCCGAAACTTCCAAATGAAAACCGTCATGATATCCCTCCCTCCCTCCCTCCCCCAAAATCATATTTGTACGTACGAAGTATTTTCGATTTTAAAATAAAATAAGAATTAGTTTCCTTAGCTCATTTTTGTTTTGGAATTTTTCTGTTTGGTTGTATAGAACGTTTTTAGCTGATTATACATAATTTACCTGGGACAAAGGTTGGGCTAGTTCTTTTCACTCAATCTGTCTTTATGATTTCGTTGCGAGTGCAGCCCAATGCGATCAGTTAGTGTCATAATATTAGAATATAATGAAGTATCGTAGAATTGCATTATGAAAATAAATATGCAGCACTTACATAAACTGACGAATATAATAGTTATACTGGTTCGGGAAAGCTTCGGCCTGCCTCACCCTCTGACGGTTGCAGACCTGATCTGCAACCAGCATCATTTCAATGCATTGTGGGTTGTCTAAGTTTCAGTGCCTTACGTCCTCGAACATCACCTTCTCTCGCAAATGGTTATCTTCAGACCGCAGTCATCATTTGCCATACATCTACCGTGAGGCTATTCTAGCGCTGTATAACATCTTCTTTGAAAGAAAAGAAAAAAAGGGAGAGAAAGAAAGAAATAGAAAGCGCCATTTTTTAAAAACAGACATAAGGTTTCTTTGGCTTAAGGTAAAGTAGAAGGGCCGGGTTCTAATTTGAAAGCATCTTTTAGGCATCAGCCTGGTGTGGTTGAGAAAAAGCCGTGTAAAAACATAAGTGGGGACGGTTGGTCGCTTTGCTCGAAACCAGGACCCTCGAAAGGGGAAGCCAGCGCTCTATCAACTGAGGTGCGCTCTAGACATAGATATTCTTTAGGTGTATCCGAAATTGTTTTTTAACAACTATATAATCTCGGTTAGTATCAAGAATTCTCGTTATAATATAGTGAAAATTGGTATGAAATTTTATTTTTGTTAAAGAAAAGGGAGACAAAGGAAGTATAATTGTTTAAGGTTAGTTTAAACCAACGATCAGTAATGATAGATGGCAGCACTACCTCCTTCGTCTCTAATGTATTTTTATCGTTGCACGAAATTGCAGTGCTGCTTCTACAAATTCAAGCTTTGAGAGTTCAAATTTTCAGAGAAGGTAGTTTATAACAATTTCAAGAGTTCAATCCCTGCCGATTTTTCTTTTTTGTTCATGGTTGACAGAGCTTCATTGTTATAAGTCTGGATATTCACATCAACAATCAAGCAATTTCAATTAACGAAAGTCCAGAAATACTCGGCTATTTTTGAAACAATGCACAGATTGTGTACTCTGTAGGTGGGTCCCAATACTAATTACTTTTGTATTTGTTTTACATTTCTTGTAGTGTTTAAAAAAAGTAGCTGAATATTTCTGAACTTTTCAATTAACTACACATACTAATGTCACTTCTCATTATCTTTCTCAAAAATAAATTTATGGCAAAACTGACTTCACCAATGTATTTCTGGTAAACTTCTAGCCCAGATTGATATCTTACATGACCCCCTCCTATTAAAAATCAAGATGGCGGCCATGACGAACGTACCCCCTAAAAAGTAGCGCATTTACCCTATATCCATTAATGTGTATTTGTTTTCCATTATTACAATCATTTTACAAATGAACGTTTGTTTTACTTAGATCACGCTATAAATGTTTATTCTTATGATCCTAACGTTTGGCCGCTGTGTCCGTCTGTATGGACAAAAGCGTTTTTAATCGTGCTTTCTGGTGGTTTCCTGATGTACCCTACTTTTCTACTAAGTTTGGTCAAAAAAGCGCTTTGAAACATCGATAGGTTTACTTGCAAGAAGTCGCAGTGTATAGATCAGTTACAGCAGTTGATCGAAGAGTCGTTCAAGAGATCGGATAAAATCGTCAGTTATGTTACGACATCTGTAATTCGGTACTTAAACGATGTGAATTGTGTATTGAAAATCAAGGTCTCCAATTTCAACAATATCTATAAAGAAATGCACGTTAGAAGCTGATAGAATATTTTTAAAATTTGGGGAACTGACTTTTATCCCATTCTCTATATTCCGATATATCTTTGTACCAAAGTTGTAATTAAAATGTAATTACAAAAGCAGTGTTGTTTACACATTTCTCCTAAAATAAGGTCCACGATCTGCCACTTGATTGATTTCTCATTGTTGTAATCACCTAATGAAACCAAACTGTAGTTCGGATGGAAACACCTCTAAAATGTTGGTGCTTCATTATGTGCTTACGAAAGAAAAAAAAGAAAGAAAAGTTTCCTGCTTTTCCTTCCTTCACGTTCTTTTTTCTGTAATTCGCATTCGACTTGTTGCCCCTCCCTTCATTGTTCTTCGTTCCTCTTGTTAGAGGAATTTACAATAAAAAGAGGGAAACATGGTGAAGAATGGGAACGACACGAAATAGAGAGAGGGGGGAATGAAGGGAGAAAGTGAAGTTAACCTTCCGTAGCTTGAAATAGTTGCCCGTGTTGAGAGTTGGTCTGGGTGGAGTGATGCCGCATTTACCGTCCTTGCCTTATCTAGTTAGCTCAAGTACGAAGCATGTTCTTGCTAGTGTCGCTTGGATGTTTTGTGCCTCTGGTGGTCGATAAGCATGGGGCGGCCTCTTGTATGACGAATGTTCCCTACGCCGCATGAATTATACATGATTCCTTAGAGAGTTGTTCCTGAAGGCAAGGATGGAATAAGTACATAGACGGTGGCACCGGAGGAGAGACGACTGTGCCCCCATTGGGTAACGATCACTTCCATTTGGATATTTCTAAACGAAACAAACTGTCTTATATAGTCTATGCATTAAACAGTGGAAATTGAACATTGACAGTTTCATTCGTACTTCGGTAATTTCTGTGTACTGTCTGTATAATTCATTGTAGAGAAAGTACAGAGTTGTGTCTCATCTTACGTCGCGAATGCGCCTGGTTTCTCTTCTTAACGACGAGCTATTTCTTTACTTTTTTTCTTAAATATCGGTCGGAAGTCTTGATATTGAATTTCATTTAATTTGTTTTCTTTTATTATAAACTATGCAACCGTTATTGGATATTGTCTACGAATGGGTAGTTTGCTACCTACAAATAGGCTGTGGGAAAAGTAAGCTCTGGATTTTGATTGAACGGGGCGTAAGTCGGGAAAGTACCTATAAAGATACCCAGTTTGGAAGTTTCTTAATACCTTAACGTTAACCCTCAGACTGGCAATGGCGTGGTGTTTATATATCACTAGGTGAGCGGTTAAGCTCATAGCTTATCAAGGTGTTCTAGGTTCGATTCGCGGTGGGGCACAAGCGGTTTGGAATATTCTTATGAAGTTTTCTCTTTTTGGGCACGTGGTTTTGGGTTTAGGTCCCGTGAGGTCCATTGAACTGAGTTGTTCGGAGTTCCTGATACTAAAGAACTTCAGGTTCGATCCTTAGAAGTTCACCAGCTCGTTTAGGACTTCACTAACAACTGAAGCAATCGTTAGGACGTTAACGTGATGACAGTGAAGCCAAGGGAATACCCCATCCAACTCATTTCCATCGGGATTTTTGGTATCACAGACCTTGTTCGTGACAACGCTGTACAGTTTCTGTATCAGAAAATGAATGAAGAAATGGAGATAATGTCTCGTATATAAAGACGTGAATATTGGTTGTAAGTAAAGACGTTAATGTTGGTTGTAATAATATAAAGACGTTAGTATTGGTTGTAGCTGGAGATTCAGCGAATTACGTAGTGTGACATACACGATAAATCTCCGGTAGTGTGTATAGTGGTAACGAATACCCTCTGTAAGTATATAATTTAACAACATTAATGATCATTTACTCAGTTTCTAGAGCTCTTATCTGCAAGCAATTTAAATATAGATTACTGAAATTGCCATGCAATTACTTCGGCTGCTATTACTAACATGGCGTCGCTTACTTAAAAAAAAAAAAGTTTCTAATTGCTACCTTCGTTTGTTTTAATTTTTAGTAATATTACTGAACGACCTTTTGAGCCTCTAAGGATGGATCTTTCAATGGATCCCTATTGGGTTTGCACCTGGGACCACACACAGAAAGCGAAGATGTTCATTCATTCAGCCACCTGATGGTCACTACAATCGAATTTTAATTCCATTATAATATCTTTACGTAACCCTGGCTCAGGACGAACGAATGATGATGGGAGAATTGGTGGAATGAAGAAAATAGGAGGAAACTGGGAACCCCAAGAAAACGCTCACACGCGGTATTTATCCATCACAAAGCCCCACATGGCATGAGCTGGGATCGAATCGATGACCCCAAGAACCAGAGGTGAGCGCTCTACCATTAAGCTATTATCTTCGAGGATACCTTCTAGCTTAACCGAATATAATGACTCGTGGTGTTGCGTATTTGAACCTAGGACTCTTTATATTTGTATTCAAATAATATGAAGTAAAACAAATATTTGTAAGTGATCATCACTGATCACAAGAGGACTAGCTGTTAGGGAAGCGTGACCTTGTTTCATTCTTTTTTGTAGGTAGATCGTAGTTTATCCCTGTCGTAATTGAAAACTCGTCTGCGTTCATGGTTTCATACACTCTCAGTCTGAGAGCTGTCACGGGTCTTGTTATTGTATGCGTATGAAACAAAGCTACTGCATTCCTGAATTAATAATGGCTTTATGAAAAATTTATAGCGTGGTAGTTGAGATCGATATGTTGCATGGCCCCCTTCGTATGGAGAAATGTGTACCGAAACCGTTGAATATTTACAAATGTACGACGGGTAAATGCTAAAGTTTCGTTCGTGCGAAAAATAGTACTATGAGCGGGAAAGAAGGGGTTGTAACAACCCCAGTAGGCATAGTGGTGTGTGTGGTGTTTTTCATGCCAATTCCACAGTTGGTAGCTTTCTTTTTTGTTGTTGTTCCAGAAAGTGGAGTAACGCAAGTAACGGATTGTGCGCAATGACCACTCTAATGGATTTTCTCGTCCTTTTCTTTTTGTAGAGATTTTTATTTTGTCCTTTTTGTTCTCTTCCCATAGAGGAGTTTATAAATGCCACCTGTGCAAGGGAAGCAGTAACGGCTAAAAGGAGAGCATGCTGTTTGATGGGCTGTTATGTCCCATAGAGGAGGTTGAGATTCGCAATAACCAACACTGTGTGGTGGTGTCTCGTGGAGCAATTGTGTTTTTCCCGCTGTAAAATAAATAATAAAAGAAACAATAGTATTTTGGAGCTGGGGAGAAGAGTTAGTAGTGGACGAAAATCATTGTCCACGCTGTTTCTTTTCAAAGAGAAATGAACACAAGACTATAAAAGTTCACATGTACGTACGTACTTTTTAAAAACTCTCGTAGTCAGAAATAGCTTGTGTATTAAACAATAGAGATTTACGTGGTTATTGTAACTTAATTTCAGTATTACTGTTAATCGGAACATAAAATGGTTTGTTGAAAACAACAGTTGTGAAGAAAAAATATTCTTTGATACAATATTTGTAAAACCTTCAGCTTAATTTTTTTGGGGTTTCGTTCTTTTTCGTAAATAGTCAGACACAAACTTGTCTTTTTCCGCAAGAGGATGGAAGTAATTCGAGGCGAAAAGCCCGCTTTTAAATCAAAAAAACATTGCCATAAGAAAACATTGATGCGATTCACCGGTGTGTGTAACACCGTAGGGGTGTTCTACACGGGCAGTCAAAACGCGGTTGTTCTCTGCTAGCTGCCGCCTCTATTGTTTTGGGGTCTATATTTGACTGTCAAAACGTGTATGTTTTAAAATTGATTCTACACACGGTCCTGCCACTGCCGCGTTTCCACTGCTACATGTCTTGATTTACTTCAAGGGCGTTGGAACGGCCAGGGTTTGCGAAACAACGCTAGCAGGCGATGTTGAAAAAATCGTTTTTGACACAAATTTAATTCAGGATAGATTTTAATAATTACCACAAACACTGCAGGTTAAAACGATCGCGTACTACGTAATTACTTTGCTAGCCTTTTGTTTTAATATCTAAATTAGCATTTATACATTCAGTTGATTCCTACGAAACTGGGCTGATTTTTACATTCTTTTCTTTAGTTCACAATGGTTCGTGGTGTCCTCAAATCTTGCAACGTTAATTTAACTCATTTCCCGACGTCATACAATGATGAAATTTTGCACAGCGACGTAAGTCGGATGACAATACAATATTCCATTTTTACTTTCATATATTTCTATATATTTATGTATTTTAAAAGCATTGTATTAATATGGACTTCTTTATCCTAAAATAAATACTAGCCTGGAACAATGTTTCATTTTGACTGGTTGCAGAAACTCTAGGATTTGGGTCAGAAAATATTAGCTTGAGAAAGTATCCGAATATCGAAATAACTCGAAATAATAATAACTTTTTAAATACATATTTTTCGTAAACAATTTGTACTAAAAGGTAAAAATGATTTTGTTTATGCTTGACTAAAAAGAAAACATGGGGCGCGCCAATTAAAGAATTTATAAAGTTACTATATGTGAGAGCGTCCTGTGGTTTTGTTTTTAGTCATGCATAAACAGATTTATTTTTTACCTTTTAGTACTAATTATTTGCCGTTAAAAAATGTTTTTTATTTTTATCAGCAGACGATCTTCCTTGCTTAAAACAAATGCAATGGTTGTCTTGTGTTGCTGCATTTACCTGTGATATCTTATACAGAGAGGGGAAGAAAGGGGAACATCATTCCAATCCTCAGACATGGTCTCAGCAGTTTCCAGCCAACATCACCCCTTATTTCCCGAACTATATTCTCTGGACAGAACATTCTACTAGGGCGATCGCTGTCCAGATTCACTAATATTTTTTTCTGTGTCAAACTGGACTCTGCTAGAAGTTGTTACGACCAGGGAGAAGAAAGTGAGGGACTTGCTCTTGACGCTGATGGTTCAGAACTGACTATGTTTAGGCTTGAGATCGGTTTCAGTAATCATGTTGGCATTTAATAAACTTTGTTGTGATAAATCGTGTTTACATAATACAGCAGGTAATTATAATATTATTAATCATGCTTTGAAATAAAAAAAAAATCTTTTTGAATTCGTTGTCTAAATAATAATTTTTCAAAAATTTCCGCACACATGTTAACACATTCAGAAAATATTTTGCATGCAGGACTGTAAAGGAATGTTAGCACTGCCATTTAAAACCAAATGAAAGCTAAATGAAACACAGACTGTGGATGTTGTCTGTTGATCTGTTGAACGGAGGTCTCTAGATCGGCTTGCTAACTCTGGCCACGCCCCATTCGACCCAGCACGTCTGACCGTTTGGCCGCGGAGAAATTAATCAGCACGCCTGTGAGCGGAAAAAGAGGCCAACAGCAAGATACGGTTAGAGAACCAACCGTCTATTAACCTTTTTTTCTTTATTCTACGCGTTTGTTTATTGGGATTTCGTGCTGCTTCTTTCTAATAGTTAATTTGTTGTTAAGAATACTGTATGTGAAACAGTGATTTTTGTTCTTAACGTGTACTGTCAATTTTGCTTAAATAAATGCAGAAACATGTCTTAAATTTGATTTTATCTCTATAACATCAAACCTAAGAACCTTACTTTAAAAATGTCAGTATTCAAAATGGCAGCAACTTGCACGTGCATCGAAATTTTAACTAGTTCCTTTGGCGCCAGTGCCTGTAATGAGAATAAGAATATAAAAATAATGTTTGAATAAGTAAGAGACTCAGTGTAATGAACACTATACCTCTTTCTACACACACACACGTCATCAGCGGATTCGTTATTTTCATCACTAGCTATTGCTCTAGTAGTACACCGTATTGTCCAACAGTCAATTGAAACAATCTTCCAGACGACATTAAGATTATCTGAAGATTGAAAAGTCTCGAGCTTGGACCAATTGTGGTCGCATGTGGGGTCACATGAGTTAGTAGAAAAAAAAAAAAACTTGGTGAATCAGAGGACGTGTATCCATCTCGTTATTAAGAGTTCTACGGATTGAATTTTGCACTCAGCCATTCTGGAGTTCCTCTAGTGTCTTTCGCATCTTGTCACACGAACAAGTGCCAGCATAGAACTACCTGTCATCCAGTTAGCAAAGAAGCAGAAGACTGGTGAAGGACCACTTTCGTGGCGAGTCTCATGTCACATGGTATGTCAGCTTGTAACAGGGTTATCAGTCAGTTATTTTGACCTTGTTAAACTGGATATTCTGTTTAACTTGATAAACGAGCATGGACCAAACTTCTTGCAATAACCAGTTGATTAAACTTGAAATCTAATTGAATTTTATTTCGTTGTACGCCGTTCTCGTCTCAGTGCGATGAAGTCCCATCTCGTGCCACGAATGTTTCGTCCTTAGTTAATCTGGTGCAGCTCCCACCCTTTTGCTACAACCATCTTTTGCGAATTTGTTGAACTAACTATAAATAGCGCTTGGAAAGCTAAGTGAGTCGAGTGATCCCGTGGTCTGATTACAACATCGGATCAGGGTTCCAAAGGACCTCTACTTGATCTCTGTCCTGTCAAAGCTATTCCGTTTTTAATTCTTGTAAACTAGACAGCTGGATTCAACTTTGTTTAAATCTTTTTGGCTTGATTTTTTATTCTTGCAACAAGTTGTCATACTTGTCAATGGAAGCTTGATTCACTTTTGAGGTAGACCAAAATTGCTGTGGGATTGCACATTGGTGTGTGCACGCACGATCTAGCTCAGATTCAAATTCAGTCGTGACGCGAAACCCACTTCTTTTGGAAACCCTATCATTAAAAGCATCGTGCTCTATTAAGACAAAGAATCCGAATTGAACAAGAGATGCCAATATAATATATTAAAATTAGACTAGGACACGTGCATTAATTTTACTGGGACGTGAATATCTATCGGTAGGTTAGATTTTGTCAGCAATAGAAAATCTGAAAAACTTTCAGCGAGAGTATTTAAAATATGAAATCAGTTCAATCGTTTTTCACATTTTTGAAATAACATTATCGTTTGTTGTATTCATTTCACACAAGCTTTGGTGTTGTGAAGAAACTTATGAGATGACATGTAAAGGCAAGTTGTCAAAAAAACATAGCAGTTAAATGTGTTTTCCTCCTGTGTGTGCACGCATGTGGAATTTGCTTATTCAGTGAAGATCTTGAGCACGTGAAGATATATTGAAACAGTGTACTATATTTTGTGACGGTAAATATGTTTAAACCTTTTATGTGTGGTAAGAAAGTTGGTTGTATATATGGTTATGCTTAACGTGTAGCTGAGATATAATTCGTTAATACTTTTCCCAGATGTGTTTCGTTTCCAGACGCCTGAGTAAAGAAATACCTCTGAAATTTCGTTCCGCAGATGTATTTGAGTAAGGAAAGCCAAGTATGTTTAGTGCGAATATGCAAGACAATTTGGAATTCTATGTCTAACTTCCGTACACGTGTAGAAACTAATGTTTAATCAGTCCTTATTGGTATACAGAACCGTACACCAAATTCATATTTAGGTAACATTGTCTTGTGGGAAATTGTTGATACTATCGGGAGTTCAGAATCTAAGGTCTAGACAGTCGTGTTTATGCTCATCACGAAACTCAGTTAAGATTTCGTTCTAAGACGCTGTAGTCACGTTAAGTTTGACAATGTAATATGTTGGCAGCGATCCGACGTGTCAGTTGGTCAAGGGTTGAACGTTTCTTTCGTCTTCTCCCTTTTTTTCGTACCGAAGGAAGAAAAAGAGGAGAGAGAAGACTTTCTGCAGCTAGAGAAGAATTTTTGTTCCGCCCCCTTCCCTTGTTCTTACCATCGCCCACTTTTTCCAGTCTTTGTTATTTTGTAAACTAGGAAGCAACTGCGTCTCTTTGTATCATTTATCATCCATGTCATAGTGGTCGGTCGTAATACTGTTGTGATATATTCAGCATTGTAAGTTCAAACTCGGTGATAAGAAAAGAGGAGGGTTTGAGACCGAAGCTGTAAAGAAAAGGACGTCATGTTGTAAAAATACAACTATCACTTTACAGCCAACAAATATTCGCAATTCGAAATTTTAAATTCTCGAAATGGTTTCACTTTAATTGTACAGGGTGTACACAAGACAGTAACGGTAGTTTTTAAATTCGTATGATTTCTCTTAAATATTACTTAATCAAAGAGCAGAAATTACCACTTACAAACAGAAGAATTCACAATAAAACGCTGAGAGAAATTTCTAGACTTCTTTGCAACACTATTACAATCTAGACCTTGTGATATTACGGAAAATGTTAAATTATATGGCCAGTTTACGTGCATATTGTCCTTACTAGTCTGCATAAAAGTACTGAAATCACTGATATTAAGAGTAGTAATGAAGGGAGACCATTACATATCATGTTAAAAGTTCATGTGGCATGGACAAAAGATTAGAAATACGTACAATTGTATGTGGCAGAGATCATGAGGCAAAAGTACCTTACGTTAGTAAGCAACCGTATACCAAGTTCAGGAAAATAACAAAAATAAAAAGTTAACAACACACAACGCTTAAATAATGAAGAATATACAAACCAATAAGTTTTATAGCGGACAATTCAAAATTCAGTCATCTGAAGAAACTTCAAAGTTACTAAACTACACATTCTACTTTAACACGTCTGACGGATAGTCACAATATAAAGGAACCATATACAAAGAGATAACACGCCTAAAACATGGATCAATTACCTTTCCTGAGTCAAATAAATTACTTTACCGGCCATTAAATATGTCCAATTTCTCTAACTCCAAGTAAATTACATCGTTATTCTTATTGGCTCTTCTGCATCTTTTGCACACATACGAAGCCCTTTTAGGGAGATATAAATTACAGGCATCTAACATACTCACCGCATGCCCCATCCTAGATAACCACTCTACTTACACCACAGACCACCTGTCTGAAACTCATGATCAATTACTCCAACTTCAAATCATGATCATTACTTTTTATGGAAGGAACATTAATCTAACTCAGCCTCACTGACTTACTTTACCATCATTGCCTCGCTTATGCAATTGCTTTCCTTTCTCCTTGCCTCGTCAACTATGCATTACATTCATTGCCTTAGGGATGCGACAGTTGCTCCCTGAACAACTCATTTATTTATTCCACATCCCGCCATAATAATCACATGGAAGTCATGAGATTTTAGCTCGAAACTTCGTACATTTCAAGTCATCATTTTTCTACGGTTCTAAAATTAAAAATGTTTGCAAACGAATGGATTTGTGGCTGATTGACTAGTTTGGGCTTCGAGTCTTGCTCGTTTTCCGGTTTTAAAAGCTAATTAGTTTATTAATTCGAAACATATTGTACTATCATAAGGACGAAAGTAGCTTAGTAAAGCTAGAAGTCCCACCTGGGTGGCCCTAGGTATTTATACGATACAGTTCTTACACGCGGTGTAAAATAGTACACCATACTTGAGATGGAAGAATTAAGTCAAGCAAACATACTCTAGAAGTGTTCAATGTAGTCATCTTCTGCTGCACATCACACCTCCAACCTTTAGTCGAGTTCTTCCACATTGTGATCAACATCTCCGGTGTAATGGATGCAACAGCCAGAACAATCCTGCATCTCATGTTTGGTAAGTTTGGAGTACTGCCCCGGCCCGCACTTAGTTTTGGCCCGCAAACCACCAACTCGAAGTCGAGCAAATCCCAGTGTATCGTCCCATTTGCAGGCATACTTATAGTTTACCAGGCAGTGTTGCGGCCCGCCTGGACTAAGAGCAGGCAGCGTGACGTTGACCAGTATGCGAATTAAGGAATTTTTACAGGAGGGATAAAACGTTGTTAATAATAACGAGATGGTTGTATTGTACATCGTACACGTGTGCACGCAGGGAGATTTCCCCCTCATCCTCCCGCAAATTCGTACACTGGACGCGACCTTTCATTAACATTTCTACACTAAAGGGGAGTAATTTCAGCGAAATAGTTGGTCATGGATGTGGATGAAAATGTTATTAGAGAACAATAAATGTATTATTCCATTTGAGCATAATATGTGTAAAATGTATCCATTTTCTAGTAAAATGTTTGAGTAGTAACGACATTACACTTCACTTATTAAATACTTCGTGTTGAAAGTTAGCGGTATTAGAAGGCAAGCATTCATCTGCAGAATTACTCCTCAGATTCTCTTGAGGACATTGAGAGAAGTTGGTTTACTGATCATTCTAAATTCCAAAATATAAATTATATGATGGCAGAGCGTTGTTTATTTCAGAATTTGAGTTTTCATTTTTTCAAGGGGAAGGTTTGTGTAACGCATTTAAGCGTAGAAAATCGTGGGTTGTAAATAGAAGCACGAGGTGGGATGTCATAAATTCTGATTCGATCGATTATCTGTCGTGAAAAAGTGATTCCCTCCCTTCTGCCAATCAGTTTTCACTGGTCGATTTGTATTCTAACGTCCTTTCGCGCATACACAATGTGACATGTACAACAATCATGAATGTTCTATTGTGAATATCAGTTCGAGGAAGAATTCCTCCTATTGTACTTTAGTTTTAGGTTGTAAAGAAATGCTTTGAATGAATCTCAAATGATAATAGAATCAAGTTGTAGAATGGGTGAGCAGGAGCAGGAGCAGGATAAAATGACATTCTTGAATGAAGTGTCGAGCAATTCTGCTCATGACTTCTATGTGATTGTATGACGGTTGAATGAAGAAGCGTATATGAAGTGTACAGGCCGCAACTGTCGCAGGCCTGTGTGCGCACTTGAAGTGGATGTTGATTTCTTCAATTAAACCAATAGATGACGGTGATAGTTCCGTGTTATTTTCAAAATTGACGATTTTCCTGTGTTGTAGAGGAGAAAGGAGATGTTATAGTCTTCTGATGGCCGATGAAATTGAATCACTGTAGATGGTAATTGGTTACTCCATTGTAAAGTTATTTCTGACTTGCAGTATTGAAATTATTTATTTGACGTTGAGTTGCAGGATGTTGGTGACAATTTCAATGAGAGTGATGATGATCACATTGGTGTCCTGTGCAGTTTGTATCTTGGTAAATCCTTTGGAAATAACTTTCATGACGTCTTCAAAATTCAAATTTTGGACAAGTGGTGAAATTTTCTGTACAATCTGGCCGAAATTTATGCTTCCAGAAGGTGAATTTTCTTTACTATTGGCATCAATCTTAGGTGCAGGTTGAGAAGCAGTAGATGGTGATGTTTGTTGAGACGGCAAGGTAGTAGTTGCTGTAGTAGTAGTAGTTTGCCGGTCAGTATTTGAAGTTCGAGAAGCTTTATATTTCTTGAAGGTTGTACAGCCCTTGTAGTTTGCAGGATGATCTTGCTTACAATTGGCACATGTAGCAGGTGTAGTACGGTCCATTTTAGTACATTCTGTGGATAGGTGAGCTCCAGCGCATTTGACACATCTGGGATTCATGAAGCACGTGAATTGCGTGTGATTATAACGCTGACAGCGATAGCATTGCAGCAATTTGTTTGGTCTGTATAGCTCTATAGCAATACGGTAATGGCATAAATATTCCAATTGAAAAATTTCTTGAATATTAAAATTCCTCCTGAGTGAGACTAAGAAGAGTGGCATGTAAATCCTGTGATGAGAAGTAGGATCTCGACGGTACATTTGCTTGACATCTTGAATTGGATAATTTTGAGCAGCAAGTTCTTGATGAATATCATTTGGATCGGTGTCCACTGGTAATTTCCGAATAACAATTTTGAAAGGCCGTTCAGACTTAGGCACATCTGTAGTGAATTGTAGTTTCGTTTGAAGGCAATATGCTTTAAGTTTATCATAATCTTCTTGTGTACTGGCTTGAAGACAGATGAAATCGTTAGTATGACGAATTTTGAGCGGATTCTTGCAGGTAGCTGACAAAGTTCTTGTAAACTGGTATTTCTGTTCTATTCCATATATAAAAAGTGCAGGTGGCTTGGATTTTTTGTCTCTAGGAACAATATTTTCTTGAACTTCTAACGACTGGTAACGGTTAGTGATCTTGACACCTGGATCTGTGGCGACATTGCGAAGTTTTGCTGTTTTCTTGGGTTCGATGAAGCCATCGGTGTCCATTGAATGGTCAGATTCTGAAGAAATATGGGTTTCTTGAGCTTTAGTTTTATTATTATCGGTGATCTTGACAAATTGAACAGCACTGGCTACTTGCGCAGATTTCTTGACAGGCGGTGGGCCATCTGATGGCGAAGGATCCGGGCGCTCGTGGGTCAGAACTGGGACCTTGATGGAAGGTGTCCCTAAAAAGGGCAAACTCGGATCGCGAAGAGCAGCATCTTTTTTTCTGGCTAATTCACATCTGGCTTGGCGTTCTAATCTAGCAATCATATCAGGTTTATTAGGATACATTTCTCTAGCAGTAGCTAGCCCTTCTGGAGAAAGAGCATACTTGAAATTGGGATCGTCCATTTCTTTAAGGATTTCATAAACATCTTTTATTTCGAAACTCATTGTTTAACACCGTGCAAAAGCTGGAACGAGGAACACAAGCTCCGTACGCAACGGCTCCTATTACTCGTATGGTAGAGAATGGGTGATAACATTTAAATTATATATTACCACAAGCCACTGAGTTACTTCCCTGTCCAACAATCTGTTTCTATTAGTAAATATAGTATTGCATTTCATTGGAGAGTGTCTAATTTCGTTCGGCCTGCAAGTAATGAAGCAATAATAAGTAAATTATTTCCGATGCTTTGTTAGTAAGAAAACAATTTTCAGAAATTCAGGTTAATTTTTTTTCATAAAATCAGAATTTCTCATACTGTATTTTTCATGTGAATTTGTGTATCAGATACTTAACGAAAGAGATTGTATGGCAACAGAAATACATGCGTTGCAGGGCTTAACCAGGACACCGTTTTGAAGAGAATTAAATTTTTACAGCTTTGTATTCTGGTCCTCAGTGAATGCTTTTGGCGTGCAATATTTTTTGTTCTTAAAATCTCGATCATACAGAGAATGATCTACTTTGTCTCTCAAACTGCTTAGTTTTATCCGGTGCTGACATATTTCGCTTGTGTCTTAAATCATTACTTCGTAAGGCTTTTGTTTTAACTGAACTAAACAATTGTTGGTGTACGTGTGTTGTGTACCATATTGTTGTTGTTTATAAATTTAGTCTTCTTCGAATTCTTCATCTTGTCCTAAGATTATTTTCCCTCCTGTTCCGTTAATATTGTGATGCGCTGTCTGCTGAAGGAAGCAACTCGTAGAATTTCGTGTCGAGAATCTGAGAACAAATTTTGTTGCGTCATTGCGAGAGTGGAATTCGGAAGGAATTCGTATTATTCGTTCGAGGTGGGAGGAGGAGGGTAAGATTCAAGTTGGATTTGGAATTCTCATCGCTCTCTGGTTTGAGTTGCCGTGAGTGGTGTTATGAAATAGTGGAATGCCAATTGTAAATCTTCTAGTTGAGATTTCAAGAGGAGAATATATATGCTTTTACAGTGCACAACGTCCATATACAACAGAAATAGAAAATGAACCTTTAAAGATATAAAATAACATGTGAATTAAATGACAGTAGAAGATGGATTTAAATTTCATGATTTCTTGTTGTATTCATATTAATTAACATTAGTCTCGAATATTTATTTAACATTATTTCGAATCGAGGGAATCAATTTGGATGGGCACTATTCAATTTGACGTCAGTGGCGCGTTGAATACTAGGGGCACTCCGGTATTGTCCAGGACACATTGAATGTATTTGCATGGCGGGTAATATGATCAGTATGTTTTGGCTGGCATTTTAGTGAAATGTGCAAGTCATATTACAATATGATCGTTCTTGTAAAAGTGAATATATAATAGAAATTACAAAGTATTCCGCGTGTTAATTTGTTAGAGCGGGTTGTACCTGGAGCTAAATTTATACTTGCAAAAGATAAAACCCTCCCTTCAGCTTCGACTACAGTTGGAATGTCGAGGATTGTCCGTATATGCAAGAAAATATATACTATTTGAAATGTGTGCACTGTTATTTCCATATCTTTAGCAAAGCATTCCTTGGGTTTTAGGGAATGAAAACAAATAGACTGATATATTTGTTGTAGTTTGCAATAGTACATGGGTGAAGTGGGGTGTTGTATCTGTTCACTTGAATTCAAGGTCTTTTGGCATCTTTGGCTCAGGCCGGGATGAATTAAGTGGAGGTTCGGGAAGGTATCGGCAGGGCCTTGTGTTAGCTAGGGAAGACTGGGGGCTAGTTGCAACACTTTTTACATTTTTCGCATATAAGGTCAAAGTATGATGAGCTCTAGAAACTGAATTTTTTTGTGGTATAGTCTGTTTTCCTTTCTTTGTATACCATATGCCATTTTGGTTGCGTTAACCTTTTAAGGGACTGAGTAACACTAAAAGGAAGCAAGAAGGGTCACATGTTGTATTATGCCCCATATGGGGTTTGTTGCAACAGTGCGTTGGGCAAGTTGCAACAGTAACAAATATTAAAAGGTATAGTTCTATTGAAAGAATGTGTCCTGTATTATCTCATATTTATATATAAAACATCTATTTCATTGCGTACGTATTGTCTACTTGCCAAATAAACTAAAAAAAAAAAAAAGATATTATATGCCCGCTAGCTAACTACTTATACTAGCCCACAAAGCAAAAATTAAACATTTAAAAATTTACGTTGGACACTGATGTATAGCACTCTTTCAGTAACCATTACCATCGGAAAGAAATGTCTTAATCATAATCATCGTCAATACTGATATCTGAAGTGTAGTTAACACAGTTGCAACAGTAAGTTATGGTAACATACATTACTGTTGCAACTTGTCCGTTAGCATATGTTGATGTGCTTCAGTACACGCTCGCCATTTAAGCAGTTACGTAGAAATATCAACATCTGGGTATTATAGTTGAATAATACATTGTGCCTTTTGTAAATAACAAATCCCCATGCAACAACAGAATCCTGATACCTGTATAATTTAGTTAACTGCATGGGGAAAAAGCAAACCTTCTGCTTGTTTCTGCGTTAAATTCTGATTCTCTTCAAAGAACACTGAAACACTCAGTTCAGAACGGCGATTCAGAATCACTTTAAGCGAGCACCAGAGAACTAGCAGTGTTGCAGCACACCCGCTGTTGCAACCTGCCCCAGTCTCCCCTACCATCCCGACAAGGCGAAGCTCAGGGAAACCCTAGAAAACCCTCGTCAGAATGGTCGGCCGTGGGATTCGAAACCACGTGCCTCCTCATTGCCGATCAGAAGTCCACAAAGGTTACCGCCAGGAGCGCGAGGGCTGGAATTTTCTTCAGTGCTCTCATGGCTGGCGCTCTGAGATTCACTCATCATTCTATCATATTGAGTACCGCAGTGTCCTTGGTTACTCCTGGGTACCTTTGGAGGTAAAGGAGGTCGAGCGTGGGACTGACCATCCCACTTCACTTCGTTCCGTGGGTCGAGAATATGTGGAGCCCTACCTCCACATCCTTCCGTGTGCCGTTCACGGCTCATGCACAACGTACAAGGGGATACCTTTACTTTTTTCAACGACCATAGCACGCTGTAGAATTAGCCGGGATACGCTTCTCTAAGTATGCCTACCTGAAGATTCTATAGGATTCTTTATTGTAGAGCAGGATATTAAGGTACGAGTGTGTGTGTGTGTGTGTGAAGGGGGGCAGAACGAGTGAGTTTATTCAAGTTAAGATGCTTCCTACACTAAGTACTACTTTAGCTGAGCAGAATAATAACGTAGGAGCTGATTAAACTTCCTACTTGCTTTACTTGATTATTCAATATATATTTTTTTCGTATAATTTAATATCACACGATTAAGAATTTAAAATAACAATGTTAAAGAAAACTTTTCCAGGTCTCTTGTTTATTGTATCTTTTTCTGTTCTATTGTCTTCATCATTTGTTGTTCTTTTTCTGATTAGACTGGACTTAGCCTCGTTCTGATCTAAGGCCAAAACTTGTGGCATCTACGGCTTAGGCCGGGATAGGGGAGGGGAAAGGATTTGGGAAGGTGCCATCCCGACATTTGCCTGGTGTGACAGGTAAAACCTGAGTCCGGATAGTCGGCCGCTGGAATCGAATCCACGACCTCCCGAATGCTACGCCAACGCCCTACCACAGAGCTACGACGGCTCGGTACTTACGACTTGTTTTGTGTGTGTGTGTGTTTTGTTTCTCGTTTTAAAAGAAATGTAGCAAACTTTAAAAGACTTAGAATTCAAAGTGAGAAATATACAAGAAGTAATTTGAAGGTGCATTTTTTTAAGGAGTGCATTGTTAGAGTGTATCTTCTATAGTAAAAGTGGTTACCAGTTAGGAAGTTGAAAAGGATACTGTTAAAAAAGAAAGAAAAAAAAATCTTCCTTTTACGATTTAAGTTTGTTATTTACTGCTTTCCTTCACATTTCCCTGTTTAATAAATACATTAAGCTTTATACAATCATCAAAACTCTGTTGTTACCGTTTGTAATATTAATGTATTTCAACACGTACTTCGATAGTGTTTGGTTTGCATTTAGTGAGTGATATGCAGTCTGTAAAATGATTGTAAATTTCAATGTATATTTCGTCGAACACAATATTCTCCCACCAGGAACAGAGCGTAATAAATGGAAATAGAATCACCAGGTCTTTGATAAATTACTTGGTCTAGGGATGTCTTGATAGGGATCGACTGAAAACCCACTAGTAATCCTTCGACAGTGTTGTTAACTAAGGAGGAGTTTCTTTCAAGAAAGGCGTGATCTTTTACATCAGCTGCTGTGTTAGTGTAGCTTGTTTTAAAAGGGAGGGATGGAAGTAATCTCTAGAGATGGAATTTGTTACTGATGTAAGTAAAATTTCATGGAGGCGTGGTCACTGATTTTTTTTTAAAAATGAAGTGGAAAAAAAGCGAGAAGAGGATACAAACAGATTGGATGATGGAGATCACTGCAAATTGGGATTTGTAACTTATTTCAAAGGTAATACACAAGCATATAGTGCATGATCCGTTTTTGTACACGTGTGTGATCTCTAATTGCAATAGCACCTTACGTCTGTAACTGTTCATGTTCTTTTGGTGAGGCGCTATTTGGCCTTCCTTGATTGAGTTGGGAATGTTCTTTCCTCTGGCAAATAATAGTAGTAATGAACCTCACGCAGTTTGATACGAGTTTTTCTATGCCCAACAGTTGACGAGACCATACTAATATTGAAGTCTTATCAAGGTTTGTGCAAACTGATTACTGTCAGCGTTTGTAATCATTTTCTAATAAGTGAGCTGCGAGAAAATTCAGTATGGTTTTATTTATTTTTATCATTGGAATGTATTCTTCAGTTGCATTCATTAATACAATCATGTTCGTATTAAGACATTTTTTATGCTTAAGAATTACTACAAGTTGATTGTAATTAGCAGCACGATTCCAATTGTGCCGCCTCTCTTGAATCGTATTAGTGTTAAGTTGCGAGATAACGAGACGTACAGCATTAAATTAAGAAGAATAAATTAGTTGTGTTTATTATTTTGTAGTACCTGAAAAATTTGATTTGCTTATTTTCTTGTAGAGAGCTTCATACACTTAAGTGAGCCTATGTATCGCAATGAAAACTTAAAACGAGAATAATGATATGGACTAGAATTTATGGCAGAACAGGATGTAGTAAAATGTATTTAATTTGAATGCGTATCTGATCTTTCAGTACTTTAGAACAAATACAGTTCTGAATTTTGTATGAACGTGTAATCTGATTTGGAGCTTCTAACAGCAAATGCTTTTATTTGAAGTACTTGTGAGAATTCTTTGACAAGGAATCTAAGTAATTTTTTGAAACATTATTGTGCAGTATATACCACTGTATTTGTCAAGATGTTTAGCAATGTACCGTATTTTGAACATTGCTCCATCATTTATTTTTTATGCAAATTGAGTTGAGAGAAAGAGATGAATTCTATTGTTGCTCTAACAATTAACGGTCGTTGTTTTTATAATGTTAGCTGGCAACACTGATTTGGTATAAGATGAAGCGTAGAGGGACGGTTTGAAGTTATAATTTGCGATCCGTCCTTGGGGACGGAGAATTCCTGGAGCGAAGAACCGGGTCTTGTTCGAGTATTGATGTCTTTAAAAGAGAGGAAAAGAGAATCGAGGCGAGACGGAGCGAAGGAATCAGAATGACTTTGAAGAGGAGAGAAAACCTTCTAGAACAAGTGTTTGTAAGGGTACAAAGGGAGAGAGGGAGTTTCGAAGTGGGGGAGGCCGAGGGATGGAACACCCGTCGACTTATTGGCTTTTAAAAGTGAGCGTAATTAAAATGTAAGGACTCGTCTTCCGCCTTGGCTGGTGACTGATGATGAACTGCGTTGCGGAATGTTTGATGCCCCGTGGAACTGTAAATGCGTTGATAGTTTCTTATTGGAATGAATAAGAGATTTGCATGCAATGACTTTTCTACCCTACAGCTTTTTGTGTAAATTTAGATAGCAGAAGAAAAAAAATCCTCAACTTAGAGAAAGAAATAGAGAGGAAAGAACAAATGTCGTGAAGAAACTTTCTTCATTATTCATGAAAGATTGGATGTATTTCGTGGATTTATGTAGACGAGTGCCTCTAGTTTATTCAATATGGTATTTTGTGCGTTGAGATAGACTTGTATGTGGACAGATCATCTTATCAGTATGACTTAAAAGATATGGTACAAGACATACTATTTGCACACGAGTTTTTGAAATTATTACTTTGAGTTGTGTATTAAACAGGTACATTGTACAGTACTTGCATGAAAATGTACATAAGAACATTGTGTCGTATTTTGAGGGTAGGGCTAATATTTCAAGAAGTTAATGAATTAAAATTAAATCTATATGCAGTACGAGAAACCTCCGTATGTACGGTAGAATAGTGCATTGATATTTACACCAGTCAAGTAGCCTGTTGAGCTGAAGCGCTAGGAATGCATACGTAGAAAGTTCTGAACTCAATTTGGAGATTCACGGCAGCGACCAGTTTTGTTATGTATTTTTAACAGTTACGTCACGAAGTCTTCGTAAACGTCACTTTTATATGAGCCAGTCTAGAAACTTTGAACTTCCGCCCGTCACGATTCGCCTTTAGCTGTTAAAATACACACCCATGCCTCTGCCGGGACTCGAACCCGGAACCTTCGACCCGATGGCCTACCGTCGCACACCGCTCGATCACCCGGCCAGCAACGAAGTTTTCATGTAAAACATATCAGTTTTTTATTGTACATTCATCATGAATTGTGAAGGATACTTTTAATTATATCGTAGGGTAACTATAGAGAATTATGGAGTTCGAGGTAACAAGACGTAGAATAGGTTCTTAGAAGTAAAGTTCTTAAACCACCTTCCTAAATTTAACGATTTATAGGAAGTGGAACTTGCCAAATGTGTAGCGCTTTCTTTGAATCACAATGTGAATCATATTCCACGTAGCTTTATTCTCCCACAAAAGGTAAGAAAATCTTTGTTTCAATTAGAATGGATAGGGCAGTTAAACAACCACAATAGAACTTTGACAATTGTTGGTAGTTTCATTCTGACGTAGCTTGAGATTTAGGCGACATTTGTGCTAATTTCTACTCACGCCAGACCTACATTACTTGGGAGGAGTATGTCTCATTGAGAGATAAATTTTTGTTTATCTGTATACACTTTTTCCACATCCCCAGAGTTGTTGCTAAAGTATCCTTAGAATGCGAAATATGCTACATTTAGAAACTCCAAAATTTGTAAACAGAAGCGCGAAGTTTTTTATTTTAAAATGTTCAAAACGTAGGGTCTATCTGTATCTCAGCGCTTTAAACTAGGTGCTCATTTTGCATACTCTTACATAGTAACTTAAGATGCGGTGGTTTATTTGTATTTAAATCGTTGATCGAACGAAGTTTGCTGTCATTATGGATGTATCTGAGAATTATCTTGTACGGATTTAATGAGATTAAAGAGAGCGAAAGTACACACACGCACTTGCGTGCACGGACGAATCACTGTTTTGAAGAGTCTCAAAACTATTTTTAGACTTCAGTTTCTTGATTTTGAACCTTTTTGCTGACTTTTGAAATGAACGTGACTGCATTGTAAGTAGAGAGTGCTTTTGAATCTGTTTGCTGTTCTTTACTGATTGTAGAATGTTTTAGGAACTCCTTCCTCTTTTGAATACAGAAAGTCAATTCAAATTAGTTCTGACAGTCTTCGATCCCTTCCTGTTCCTTCTTTTTTGCGTAGGCATTTTAAGCCAACATCTTGATGTGATTAATGATGAGACTAATCAACCAACTTGGTGCATTCATTAATTTCGATTTATCTTTCTGCGCGCGTTAATGACGTTGGCGGTTTGGTTGAGAGATAGAGAGAGACAGGAAAAAAAAAGTAGCGAACGGGTTGTGGAGGAGTCGGGTTCTTTTGTTCTATCCCGATGTCAACCCTCTCGACGGTGAAACGAGCTCAGCCGCGTCCCTGGTTATCATATTAGCTCGTTTGCGTCTGTATCTTTGGATACACTCTACGTCTTTTCTGTCTCTTGGTTTGTGTTTGCTTCTCCATTTGGAGAGCTAGAGACGGGAGTATTCGTTTGTCTTGGAGAAGTCTCGGAGACGAAGGTAAAACAATAAGAACCACCATTACGGAAGAAGATAACGGGAAATTTCAGCGTTTCAGTTGAAAGCGACAATCGAGCGTTTCTTATGCTTCGCTTAAATTTGTGTAGCATGAAGGCTTGCACAGAAAGGTCCTATTTATATGGAAAGTTTTACTTCTCGTGCTTTTCTCGAATAGTATGCGTGGTGAAGTAAATGCTTACCAGTGTGAGAATTTTAAGTTCCTTTTCGTTAGACGTATTTCAGATGGAGATCAGGTTTGTAGACTTTTTTATCCTTGGTTGTTTCGGCGTACTTGAGTGGAGATTTAAAGCTTCTGACGAGTGTGTTAATACCTTTTCAAGGAATTCTGGGTTCAGATCCCGTTGAGATTATAGAAGAAGTGGTTCTGAATCCTGTATTGAGTATTGAAGAGAAGTAAATTAAATAAAAATCCTTGGAAAGGTCCCATCCCTCCCTCGTGGTTCAGGTATGACGTCGCGAACTTCTGATCGGGAATGGGTAGACGCGTGGGTTCGAACCCACGGCCGACCACCCTGACTGAGGTCTCACCAAGCGAATGCCGGGATAGTAAGTTAAGAAAGGCCCTGGCCGATATCTTACGGATGCTCTACCTAACCCACTCCGCTCTGATCCAAAGATACCAGAAAGCCTTAGAAAAAAGTTCAAAATCAGGTAACAGTCAGAAGCTACGTTTATTTTCTCACCGGCTCCAATTATTGATTTGGTTGTTGGCATCCAAGTTTCTTTAACTTTTTTTTTTTTGCATTAAAAGATAATTTTTAAAATTACTATGAACACTCAGGTGAAGATTAAGGGCATACATCAGTCCAAATTGCACCAGAAAAGAAAGTCACGCAGTGAGAGTCTCAACAAAATATAGGATATATCGCGTCTTTAGAGCACACTTGTGACAGTCATTTGATTTTAATTTTACAGAAGAGCAATTTCCCTTTGTTGGAACTTCCGTTAAAACAGAGGGAATTATCTTTAAGAATTTGAAACTTTGAGATGGGATTGTGTTATATTTCCTCTAATGTTTGTGAAGACGCTATGCTTCTGAACCACCTCAATTGCTTAATAACTGTTTTGTGTGTGTGTGTGAATTAAAAAAAAATGAACATGTGGCGAAGTATGTTCTCACGACGTGATAAGTTAAACTTCCTCGTTTAAACTAAATTACAGAATTCAACAAGTTAAAAGAATATGAAACAAATTATGAATAGGAAAACAAAATGACTTTAACTTATATACTTTAATAATTACATAGGATAATTTCAGTTTAGATCATATAACCATTAATATTTACTAATTTCCATTAATTACTCAAATAATTCTCAGGTTATTAGTTGTAGAATTTCGTGAAATTTTACAAATAATGGACAGGAACGTTGACGCTCGTATTTGCTTGAGATCACTTAATAAATGCTGTTTTTTGTGAACGCATGTCAGCCCGTTTTTTAAAGACTACATTTTGTTAAAACTATGTAGTGGATCGAGCAATTTATGTATATATTGATAAAAGCCATTTTATACTGGACATTTAAAAACAATGACAACATGAAAGGGAAAGATTTGAGAAGAAGTCACTCCTAGTCCTTATTCAAGGTACTTTCTCAATGTTTCTTTGGTGCGACCGAGGAAAACCAGTATGGGCGGCCGCTCGGCAATAGCTTTTGTTTGTTTCTTAAGAGAAGCCATTTGTCTGCACTTGAGCGATGTAACTTCAGTTTGATTTGGCGCATTATTTCTTAAACTTTGAATTAGTGTTTGTCTCAACTTATGAACACAAAATAAACGACAGAGGATTTTTGTTGACTGTTCAGCACATTCCAGTAGCTTGCAAAAATCGGTCTAAATCAAAGTACAATTTCTTTTCTAATGCTGGTTTTTCTGCAAAACGCTCGTTAATTGAAATGATTAATTTCAATTGTAAGTTACCCAATGTCAAAACAACCTGTAGGTAAGAAAATGTTTTAGAAGTCGTAATTTTTCCCGCAGGCTTGCAACTACATGAGCGGACTACACTGTTAGTTAAATTTAATTCTTTTCCAAAAAACGAATTGATAATTTTCGTGAAAATTCATGTACTAATGGTGTGTGTTTCATGGTTTAACTCTTGGTACTTTCTTGTTAGTTTTGTGTTGTAAGGAGTTAAAAATGTTGGTGATAAAATGCAAAAGAAAAATGTTCTATGGCCATCAAGAGTAATTTGTAATACTTGATTAGTGAGTCGGTTCGTTGAAAGGGTTGATTATGTGATTGTAATACTGTCTAGGTTCCTTAGTTTTCTCAGTTGGTGTGTTGTTAGCAATGTGTTGGTGAAATGGGGGCCGGCGTCTTGAGTCCTCTAATTAGAAGAGATTATCGTCCCGGAACTTCGGAGCTTCCTGTTCCAGTGTTTCCTTCTAGAGCCTTAATCCCCTTCTTCTCACCACGTGCCTTGCTCCAGTCCGACTCTTCCTCCAAGACGGAGAAACGCCGACCCGAGTTCTGTAATCCTCTCGCATACATGTTTACCTATGAGCGTCTTAAGACTTTCGTTAGATGTGAGGATGTTAGGGGATGACATTCCCTGCTAAGTGAGAGTAAATCCTTATGGCAATATGGATAGCCTTCACTAAAGAGTTTAATACAGATTTGGACGGGAATGTAATTGAAGTTCCTTTTGAAGGGGTTGCTGATGAAAGGAATAGATTTTCGAGGCTTATGAAGGAGAGTTACAAATAATATTTACCAGTACTTATTTGTGAAATTTTATATAGTTTACAAGGAATTGCATTTGTAGCAGTTTTTATGTTGGAAGAGTATGGTTACTGAGCGAAGGTTGTATAGAAATGACAATTGTCATGGTTGTGTGGGTTCGGTTACCATACTCGTGTTTAAGCAGTTGTAGTTTCCACATAATTCTGTTGGGAAAAGTTCTGTATTGTAGAAGTATTAGCATAAATCTGTTTAAATACAATCTTGCGCTTTAAGTTTACTCTGACCTCGGATTGTTCAAACCACTTCAAAGGTATTTTTTCTGGTTTTATGCAAAACGGACAGTTATAAATAAATATTAATGAAAATTGAACTATAATTTAATCTCGATTGAGCTTTAGGTGATGAAATGTCGTTGTTATTTATATCTTGTCTGTCTCCTCTCGTCAACCACATGATGACCGATCTATCGTAAGGAGAAAATAAGTGTTACATTATAGTTGAAGTACTTAGGAAGGTAATTATATCCCCTGTAACGTTTCCTTTTTATGGTTAATTCTCTTCTGTAATTGAAGATATTGCTCCAAATTACTGATAGAAAGAGGAACATTGAACATACTCTTGAGGTCACGTGTCCGTCATCTTGCGAAACACATATTCTTACTGATCAGACTGGTTAAAAATCGGTTAAACCAGTTATTTGTAGCTAGAAACTTCTCTTTTTGCAAAGCTACCGATAATGAGAATACTGAGAGAGAAAAAGTCTGCTTGGCCTTTGGAAGGTCCTGTTAACGATCCCAGCGACCTCTCATCCTGTTTGGATTTTCCTGGCACACCAGACAAATACCGTGATGTTCCTACAAACTTTGGCCCTGGACCTACATTATGCAACATCTTTTCTCCCGCCCAGTAGATGCTTAAAGGTCATAGGTAAATTCGAATATTAAAAAAATAAGCGGATAGTAAAGATAAAATTAGACAATTTCTCTTACTGCTAATGAATGAACAGTGATCAGTAATTCTACCAATTATTTCAGTAAGGACGTATATTGCATAACGAAGATCAATATGCCCTTTCTCAAATAACGATTGAGTTGCGATATACCACAACCAATCGACTTACGTAATTTTTTGAATTTCCTAATATCTAGACAGTTTTTTGAATTTCCTAATATCTATACCACTCAGTGCATTTATTAAACGGTAAAAACTTTTTTTCCCTCATTATACTATTGCAGAGAAAGAAGGAGCTACGAATGAAATGTGTTGAGCTTCGACTGACACGTTATGAACCACCGTTGCTAATGACAAGAATTATTTATCTTGATAGCTGTCACATCGAATTTGTCTCAAATAAGAAGGTTCACATCTGTCATCCTTTTATCAAGAAAGAAACGTTGGCGAACTTTTTTTCAGCGTCATCGTCTTTCTTTTTATTACTCCACCAAAGACAACAGGTTGTCGAAAGGAATCAAGATTCTCTTAATCGTTTGATTGATGGTCGACGGCTTCGGTTGCCTGATGAATGTCGTGTGCGTCGCGTAAGACGACTACTTTGTGTCAGACAGGCAACGTGGACAGATCACGGCT
This sequence comes from Lepisma saccharinum, assembly GCA_022664845.1. Classification (NCBI taxonomy): domain Eukaryota; kingdom Metazoa; phylum Arthropoda; class Insecta; order Zygentoma; family Lepismatidae; genus Lepisma; species Lepisma saccharinum. Next base: position 170,252 of record JAGDQP010000068.1, read on the forward strand.
TCTGTTTCTGTGATGACCGGGGGAGGAAATCGATAGTACCTTGTCATATCGTTCAAGTGACATGTCTGCATTAGACGTTCATCATTATCGTTGAACCAGTGTGGTTATTACCTTTGGAAATGGAAAGCGAAATGAAAGGCTTTATTCTGCTGATGAAATTGTATCATGGAATAAGTGTCGAAATGAATAAGTTTTCGTGATAACTGGGGACAGGAGATGTTTGTTTATTCATTCATTCATGTTCATGGAAAAGAAACCAAGTATTGAAGTCATCTTGACTTCTTTCTTGTGTGTGTGTGTGGGGGGGGGGGGGGGTTTAGTAAATAACATTTTTAAAAATCATTTTCAATTGGCAGTTTCAGTTTTTGACATTATCCGTAAATAAATTAATTTGGTATATTGTTTTGAGAGTTGTGGTGATATTTGAGTGCGCATTTCCTGTACGGTCGAATGGTGATGACTTGCAGAACGCTGACATATTGTGTTTTGTAAAAGGATGTTACTTGAATGAGCAAATAGTGTGTGGTAATTTTTAAGAAAATTATTAGAGTAGGTTTATTTGTTTTCCGTATTTTAAGAAATCGGCATATTCCTGCTTGGAAACAACTCGTTATTTTAGATCATATTGTATTTTTATTGCCTACATTTCTGTGTTTTCTCTTTTGAGGAGACTACATAATAAAGAACTCAACAGACTTTATGATTCACCAGGTAGACTATTATATGAATAATTAAATCACGACTGGTAAGATGGGCAGACCATGTAGCACGGATGGGGGAAAACCTATGATTATATTTTATAAGCCGTAGGAAAAGAGGTCGTTGGGAAGACCGAGACGTCTTTGGGATTATAATATTAGAAGGGATATTCGAGAGGTAGATGCTTGTGATGAAAACTGGCTTGATCGTGCCCAGCATAGAATCCAGTGACGAACGATTGTTACTGCTCTTATGAACTTGGGAGTTCCGTAAGCAATAGAGTTAGTTCATAATCTGATTACAAGGGTTACTGCGTGTTGCTCTGACTTAACCCAGTGTCATTCCTCTGAAATACTCGTACAGAGTAAACATATGTTTCGAGGCTTGGTGACAGTTTTTTTTTTATATTCATACCATTTTAAGTCTTTGTTTTTCTGTTGAACATGCTTTAATTCGAATTACCTCTTGATAGTAATCCATCAAGTTGTCTGTAGAAAAAACATTCACCACTACCTCTGAGAAGAACCATAATGCTTCAGTCACATGTGTCTGAGAGTAGTGGATGGCTTCTTTTATTGAGCCGAAGGAAATCTAATCTTCGAGGGGATTTAACGAGCTCCGAGGTTGTGTTCTTGATTTCTTCTAAGAACAAACTACTACTACTTCTGTAGACTTACCTTCACTTAATTATCACAGTACTTTTGTTTGAAGATGACATCATCTGAGAGCATTCACCAGGTAGAGAAAAGTTGAGAAGTTACTAGCATGAACATTTACATGAACCTATATTATCTTGTTTGGTTGATTGCGAATAACCATTTGACTCAATTTATCATTATTAATTTTGCTATCTGGTTGAAATAAATAAATGGATGGGTACTGAAATTCTCAGTACTTCTTAATATCAGTATTTTTAAGTGCTTGATGAGACTAAGGAAACTCCTGTCCTTCCTGTGGGTGAGTGGTAACGCTCACTGCCTTGTAATAAGAGGTCCCGGTGTGGACATAAGTGGTTCGGAGCCCTCGTTAAGCTGTAGGTCTTGTCCTTAGGGCATCATCTGCATCCGATGGAAGGCAATGGCAAACTTCCATCGGTTCACCAAGCCGATTGTCACTTGTAAGTGACAAGAAAATAAATCAAATAAAATCACTATTGAATTATTTATGTTTTCATGCGTTTTTTGCTTGTCAAGAACATCATTCCCCCCCCCCCCCTTTGGTCAATCCATTTCATGTGATCCAGAAAAAGAAAATTGTTGCTTGATCATTTTTTTAAAACATATTTTTCTTGTGCAGTTACATGAATATTATTTAAATTTTATTATTTTTGGTTTTCACACGGCAGCCATTTTTGTTTTACAATGCACGCTGATTTTTGCATTTGTAAGGGTTTGCGTTAACTTATATTACTCAGAATTGGTTAACCCTAGATTGGTGAAACAAAAACCATTTTATTCAGAAAGAAACAACCTAAATATTATGTCTAGTATATTTAATGAAATTTGTATCCTAAGGGGCCCAAAGCCCCGTAGATATTTGACATCGAAAGTTGCTAATTTTCAGTTTTGAAAGGCTTATCACCCCAAGAAGGAATGTAATCTCAGGCTTAATTTTTTTTTAAGGTTTGTAGCTAGCGAAATGTGCTTTATTGAGGGGGGGAAAAAAATCAACCCTGAGATTTGCTCCCTTTTCAAATTACAGTTTTTGAAAAAGTGAATATATATATATATATCCAAATTTCGACGCCTTGTATCTTTCTTAGATCAAAGTTTAAGAAATTTTTACAGATAAACCCTCTGCTGTGTACTGCTGTATAAATTTCATCTTTGAGATTTATGTACAAGTCAAGTTACAGGACCTTAAAAATCACACAAATATAACATTTTTAGCACGTACTTATAATTAACATAGTTAATTTATTAACACAGGAATTAGTTAATTTACATCAAATCCACTTCAGTTACAATTATATTATGTCATTTAATAGGCTTAGTCAACAAAATATGACTAGGGAGAGCTTTAAAAATAAAAAATAAAAGTTATTTGATTCAACATTTATCAACTCCTTCGACCAGTGGTGAATCCTCTTCTCTTATGCTTAATATAAAGATTTGATTCAGAAATTAAAAGAAAAATGTAAAGTATCTGATAAAGAAACCAAAGTGAAAATTCTCAGGCTTCTTCCTAATTCACTGAGTAGAGAGAAAGTGAGTAAAGAGTTTAATGTTTCAGAACGTTTCGTTCGATTAGCTAAAGAAGTTACAAACGAACAAGGAATTTTACCTGAACTTCGGAAAAGGAAAGGTAAAACAATTGGTTCTGAAACAGTAAAAAGTGTTAAGTTATTTTACGAAGATTATGAGTATAGCCGACTGATGCCTGGTAAAAAAGAATGTGTAACTGTTAGAGAAAATGGTCTCAATATTCAGAAGCAAAAGAGGCTGAATTCTATGTAACCATAATGAGCTGTTTTTGGAATTCAAAAATAAAAATCCAGAAATGAAGATTGGAAGATCTAAATTCTGCGAACTAAGGCCTCAATGGCATGTTTTAGCAGGTGGATTTGAAACACATTCTGTATGTGTATGTCTATACCATCAGAATATCAAGTTAAAGATAGAAGATGAAAACTTAAAGTAGACTAGAAAGATCTGCTAGATATTATAGTTTGTGACATTAACAATTACAAATGCATGACTAGTGATTGTGATATATGTCCAGGGAAAGAGGCTTTGTCTAGTATGTTTTTAGTCAGAGGAAGGTGATACAGTGCCGGACAATATCACTTTTAAACAATGGACCTCATCAGAGAAACAGAACTAGTAACTGTAATCAAGCCAAGAGATGAATTTTTTGAGATGTTAAGTGATAAGTTTATTGGATTAAAAAAAAACCCCTATGCTTCAAAAACTCAATTTCTGAAGAAGAAAAAAGAGATAATCTAACTGTAGAAGAAACTATTATCTTGGCCGATTTTTCTGAAAATTATGGTTTTATTGTACAAGATCAGGGCCAGGATCATCACTGGGTCAGTCGCCAAGCAACCATTCATCCATTTGTATATTACTTAAAAGATAATGGTAAAGTGAAAAGCCATTTTTTTTGTATTGATACTTTAGAACACAATACAGCTACAGTCCGTTACTTTCAGCAGCATCTAGTAAACCATATCAGAGTACCTCATCCATATATTAAGTATAAGGAAAAAGTAACTTACGTCACCACCAAACTGATTTTGATTTCGAGGCTGAGTGACATTTTTTACTTCATGTCATGGTAAGAATGCCTGTGATGGAGTGGGAGGTACCACAAAACTGGATGTACGAGTCCAAGCGAGTCTCCAGCGACCTTACTCTAAGCAAATATTGACACCAGCAGAAATGTTTGAATTTTGTCAAAAACATTTAAAATGAATCACCTTCACATATATAAAAGACGAAGACATTCAGCACCTCAACAGTAAGCTCCTTCATAGATTTGAAAACGGTAACAATTAGTGGTACAAGGAAGTCGAATTGTTTTGTCCCTCTCTCAGAGAGTAACCTTAAGTCTCCATTACTTCACGATGTACAGAATATGAAATTCATTCCAGATGTAGATAGTTATGTAAATGTGTAAGTGTTTCGAGAAAGATATACGGGACGAGATGACTGGAGAGTGGAGGAGACTGCATAATGAAGAACTCCACGAACTGTACGATTCACCAGATGTAAAAATAATGAAATCATGACCGAGACATGTCGTTGGGAGGACAATATTAGAAGAGATCTTCGAGAAGTAGGTGTTCGTGATGAATACTGGCTTGATCTTGCCCAGGATAGAATCCAATGGCGAACGTTTGTTGCTGCGGCGATAAACTTGCGAGTTTCATAAGCCATAGAGTTAGTTAGTGTTCTGAAATAGGTTTTTTGCAGCCAAATTAATTAAAGTGGGAGGAACTGCGCTAATCAAGGAAGTGCATAAATTGATAAGTGCTATATGGAGAAAGGAGGAACTTCCAAAGGAATGGAAAACTCAATAATAGTTCCGGTTTTTAAAGAAAGAAGCGATAAATCGGACTGTAATATTTACCGCGGAATCCCATTACTCCCAACATTACAAACTACTGAGTAATATCCTGCTAACTCGCCTAAGCGTGTACGTAGATGAAATAATTGGAGATCATCAACGTGAGTTTAGAAGAAATAGATCCCCGTTAGGCCGGATTTTCACCTTGGGACAAATCTTAGAGAAGAAACGGGAATACATTGGAACTCTTCACCAGTTCTTCATTGACTTTAAGAAAATATGTGACTGGATCAAAAGGAAAAACACTAGACAATATCCCGATACAATTTTGAATTAAAAAAAAAAAAAAAATGTTCAGCTTGTGAGGATTTGTCTCAGCGATGCCATAAGCAGAGTAAGGAGAGGTGGTAAGTAATATGTCAGATAGTTTCGAGATTCGCAACGGATTGAAACAAGGTGATGCCTTGTTCCTATTACTGTTTAAGTTTGCGTTAGAATATGAGATTCAGAAAATAAATCAGGACAAAAAGATTCTTGACTGAACATTAATAAAGAAACATGAAGTTAAGATTCGTTGGATTTTTTTTTTCAGCTGAAATAGCCATTAAGTGTAAATGCTTGAAAATAGAAGTACAGTATGGAGCGTTTGAATTTCCATCACTAGAGGAAATCTTCGTTGTTTAAATTCGAGTTCGTTTTTATTACAATACGTCAAAGTTCTATTCTAATTTTGTACGTAGTTTCTTTCATGATTTCCTGCTTCTTAGTTTTGGATAGTATGTGGGATTATAGTCAAGTATGTTTTGTTACATAATGTGCTAAGTGTGACGAAGATGTTTGACCGAGAAATTAACTGTTCATAAATTATGACATCAGAGAGAAGACAGTCAAAATTGTCAGCTGCAAGTAGAGGCGCTATTACACTATCGAGTTTGCTGATGAGCATACTCGAGCAAAAAACCCGTCCAGCTTGCTCAAGGGTAGGCTAATCCAGCGAGCTGGACAACATTTGGAGAGAGACCGTCGTGGAAGATCAACAGGATGCTCGATAGTGCAATGGCGCGAATAGGACTGGAGCTTTCTTGACAGGAAACTTGTCGAGCAAACTATTGAACAAGCTAATCAGCAAGCTAGATAATGTAATAATTGTCATCCTTAACTCTTTGTATCACAGGTTACTAGAATTACTCCCTAGTAGTAGCCTGTTTTCTGTTTTTATTATATGAAAATATCTTCTGAAGAGATGGACAAAGATCACTTAATAATATTACAGCTGACAAATTACTTCATTTCTAATTATAATTATTATTACATGCAGATAGATAAAACGTAAGACGAATGTAAAGTACGTAGCAGGGAAGAAAAAGTATTTCTCGTTTGTAAATAAGCACCGTGTACAAGCTTACCGTTAAACGAACCAGCATTTGTGTGGACACGAAAGTACGCGCAAAATACAACCAGAACGAGAGGGATGTTCATTACAATGTTCTCTGCCTTCCCCAAACTACGCAGAATTAGCAGAACTGCGTAACGTCTCATGCACGAGTTCTCGTTTTCCTCAATCTCTTTTGTTCGGAAATCTGTGACAAGCAGCCGTGGGTCGTGATGTGTTTGTTTTGCGGTCATATTGCGAGACGGGTACGGGCTTGCGTGTCTCCTGTCTACCTGTGCACGAGGCGGGTTGGCATGGCTTGGCAAATGAGGATTGGGGGGTGGGGATATTCACCGTTGACATATCTGGCTTGAAGAGGAAATTCCCGCACGAAATTCGATGTCCCTTTCGTTTCCGACGAAAGCAAGCAAGGTGGAGAGCGTAGTTAGGGTGGATTATGGAATGAAAGTCACGATACGTTGAAGCTATGTTGTTAAACATATGGAAATTATGTTTAGCTTCTAGTGAATATTTTTCAAGTGGAAAAGGGACGTATCTGTATGATGTGCATGCAGAGAGATTGTAGAAGTCTAGGTTTTAGTCAATCGCTATCAGATCATGGTATGACTGAAGAACTTTGTACTACTGCATGATTAATTTTTTTTATCGGTCAACACCGAGTTCCTCCTCCCCCTGGAAGAAGAAAATTTTGAATTTTTCAGAAAGATGGAAAAACTTCTTTTCCCTCGTTTTCACAAAAAGAATGTCCTATTTCTCGTTTCGCAATAGTTTCTATTATTTTGATTTCTTGTTTAAGAAAAATCCTTTTTAACTTTTTAGATAATTTTGCTGTTTTCCGCACAAAATTTCTGTTTATTCTATTCATAGTCTCTTCGATGGCATGGTATGCTCTTGAGATAAGGAACCTGACAGGTATCAATTAATAATCCTTTTGAAATCATGTTTCTCGACCCTCGTCCAGATTTTTTATAATCAGACTGTACCTTTGAAGAAAGTCTTTCTCGAAATGACCATCTCTTATTCAATTGCGCCAAATCGTTTATCAAATGTGTTTCAAGTACGACGGTAGTTTAGCGATAATAAAAGTAATTTTAACGAACGTCGATTTTACTTAAAGCGTTTCGATCATAGTCTAAATAAGAACGATTTTTTTGGCTCTCCCTAATGTCGCACGAATAACTTCAGCGTCAAAGGGCGTGGGCCAAATCTAACAGTCATATCATGCTATAGAATACGCTGTTTCTGTATTCATCCCGTGGTAACCCAGAAATATTTTATTTGGTTTGCGTGTGGAAAGAGGTCAAAGTTGCTTTCGAAATATAGTAGTATATGCTTAATTCATATTAAAATAAAAAATTGGGGTAAGGATTGGATACTTCAACCACGTAATTTCTTTCTTACCTGTATTACCAACTTATAGCAAAGTCATCTATCAGTCATTATAATTTCAGCTTGTCGCAGAAAGAAAAACGTATGTTGAGTACTTCGCTCAGTTCTGTCATGTCGTGTCTCAACTCAATTCAGTCGAGACATAGACAATTGATCGCATCCTTGATTCAGTTGTATTTGTTGCCTCGTATCAGAGCCTTTTCTCTTACAGATTTTACAGATCACATAAAAGACGATTAATTATAGTAACTCTCATAGTGCATTGTGCTACCACCTGGCCCTACAGTAGTTAATATTTTATGTAGTAAAATATTTGTGGGAGAAACTCTAATGGCAAAACTCTCTTTTGCCATAAATGGTTTAATATTAAAGGTGATCGTGTTTTAAATATATGTTCAGTGTTCTCGCCATGATCCTTCCGTATGTTATTATTTTGTCACTTCACCGTGAAACCGAGTGGTAGAGCGTAGGTTTAGCATTCGGGAGGTCATGGGTTCAATCCCAGCAACCGACCATCCTGACTGATGTTTTTCCAGGGGGATTTCTGTCACATTAGCCATATGCTGAGTTGGTTTCTTCAACTAACGCACTGGCCGACAGCTTCCCACATCCTTCCCATCTTCTATACCGACTTGAGCCTTACGACTAAATACCATAAATAAAAATTCAAATTAAGAAACTTGTACGTAAAAGTTATTTATTGAGAGACCCTTAAATTCTGGGAAGAAAGCAAATTAGTATATTGTAACTCATTTTAAAGTTTAATCAGATGTAACGTATAAACTATTTCGTATTCACTTGATGTTTTACTCAAGAACAGCGTCTTTTCATTGTTCTTGGAATGGAGTTCCTAGTTCCAATGTGGGGAAGTAGAAGAAAATGTATAATGTTAGAACTGTTCAGTGGCTTTCCTCGAGAACCACATCGTCTCTCTTTTAAGGGATGTTGGATGAGGCGTTGATCAATGGGGGATCGTGTTCAATTAGTGAGGATAAGTATTTCCCGCTTGTTTTCTTCCTCTCCAAGGTTGCTCCGTGAATAGGGACAGCGCTGATACCGACTGCACCTTGAAAAAACAAGGAATCGAACTTGTAGTGATTTTTCTTTCTTCGTACACGAAAGCCTTTGTTTAATTATTGCTTTGTTACGCGTAAAAATGAATTTATTAAAAATTTCCAAGCTGTGCAATTAACCTCATTAAATAGATTTGTTTGTAAGATGGTTCAGTAGCGTCCCTCCGCATTAAAATGTTGAATTTCTGGCTTTTATAGACCCCTCACATCTAAGGGATTACGCCCATTCGCGGACACGTTTCTACTAGAGATGGTTAACGGCCATAACCCGGCATTCGCTCAGCGGGACCTAAAACTTGGACACCTCCCCGAGGTTTATTCGAAGTCAGCTACGGTAGCTTCGGAGCTGGATCAGGCTATGTGGAGCTTATTATCAAATCGTCCCTTGTCCACAAAAGTGTAAAATTGAGATATTGGCATGATTTAGTTCATTTCATTATTTTCTAATATATGAGCAAAGTTTAATGAATTCAGAACGCCTGTAAAATCATTTATCAAAAGAAATATGTATAGAAACAGTAATTAACAGTAAAAATTGAATCTATTTTATCTTTCCCATTTTTTAAAAAAAAATACAAAAACGGAAAATCTTGGTAAACTAAAACTTTTAGTACTATTTCTAAGATATTCATGGGTACAGATTTTCCCTATCATTGAAAAATAAGAAGTGCATGACAAGTGGTTTTTCTTGAATTCCCAACATTTATGGCTTTTGGACAAGAGACGTTTTGAAAATATTCGTCAGACTTGCATCCAGTTGAAATTGAGAGGGAGAAACCAGTGCTTCAGTTTGGTTGATCTCTGTGATGTATTGTTTAAAGCAGCGTTTCTCAACCTTTTTCATCCTGCGACCCCTTTTCACCATACCTTCTAGCCAGCGACCCCCTTTCACCATGCTTTCTAGCCGGCGACCCACAATTATTTTGTGAAATATTTCCTTTCCATTTCAAAACGTAACAGTTTATTTCCTGAATATTATAATAAATATCCTAATTATATTATCCAAACCTATTCAGCAAACTACATTATCTTTAGTAATTAAAGCGTATGCGCGAACAAACGTCTAAGTGATATTTTCACATAAAAAAAAATCACGAGTACATTTTTGTATATAACAGTTAAAATATGAGGCATAAAATATTAATGCTTTGCACGAAGCTTTTGTGCAAAATATGAATATTTTATGCCTCATATTTTTCCTGTTATATATAAAAATGTACTCATAATTCCCCCCCCCCCCCTTTTTTTTTGAAAATTTTACTTAGACGCTTGTTCGCGTATACGCTCCAATTATTAGAAACAGCAAGCAAAATAAAATTATTTCTTCGAAATTTGATAGTTTTAACCTTCAAAATACTAGTTAAATTTATTTTTTCACCTTCCCTCACGACTCTCTTGAACACATCCCGCGACCCCAAGGTTGAGAAACCCTGGTTTAAAGGAAGGGCAAATGGAGTAATGCTGCACTTCCTTGCGACAAGTTACTGACTCCTACATATACGCCCGTTCACATTGCGCATCATTCTTAATAGTTTAAATTGAATATTGAAATTCGTTCTGGTATGTTGTAATGTTTATTTCCCAAAGGAGCATTAAGTTTTTGCTTCGCAGAAGCTATTTCTGATGCTGTCTGAGTCAACAATACTTATACTGAAGACTATCTTTGTGTCGGATTCGCTTTTGTTCCGTCTGGAGTATTACTATTCTGTGCTTTCTTTCCTTTAGCTTTTCTTTTTGAGAAAGCTCTTTTTGTTTCATTTTTTCTCCGTTCTTTTCGTTCTATACTCTTTTCAAAAGCCTCCCAGATGTGCCGTTCTTCCTTCGGCATCGTGTTCCCGTGACAGCTTTGAGCGGGGAAGAATTTCCTGGGAGTATGCTCGAGACCGGCATTGTTGTGATTGGTCGGTCGATGGTACGAACACGGCAAGGTAGAAGAGGGGAAAATAAAAGTAACAGCTTGTTTCGAATTCCCAGCCCCAGGGCACAGTGAAAAATCTCGATTCACCCCCTCTCCATTTTTTTTTTATTTGGTTTTTGTACCCATGGGGTTATCCACCAAATTAAAAGCGAAATATCAGGGGTTATAGCTCTGAAAAGAAATAGATTCCTGTGAACACTCGTTGTTGTTTCGAATTAAGTATTCATTAAGAATTTCTCTGACGAGTGGTTGAAGTAAAACTAAAGGAGACGTTTGTCCTTTGTCTTATTCAGTGCCGGAAGAGAGAGCAGGAAAAAGCATAATTAATTCAGTGGAAGGGAGTTTATATTATCCCTTGGAGATGTTGACTTCATCTACCTGAGAGGAAGTATTCAGAGTCATCCCGAATGAACTATTAATAATTGAATTTTGATGTTTCATTGCGTTGGGGTGCGTAGTGGTTCAAGCTCTAAATTACCGACGTATCCCATATCAAGGAAGCTATAGTTTGTCGAAACTCTTAAAGCGTTTGGCCTTGAAGAACGGAAAAGAACTACTACAGGGCAACCAATGACAGAGAGAACGGCTTGGGTCATCGATTCTGTGCAGCAGATGGAATTCAGTGTTCTTGAAGTAGTTGACGGTCTCCCTTGTACATTTTTTGCCAAATTTCACGCAAGACGAACGTGAAACCCAAGAGTAACTTGAAAAAGGAATAATGCATTTCTGAAACAATAATGTTCTTTCTCGTGTAAAAAAAATAGCAACAACTAGAATTCAGCTACGATCTATCACATTGAAGTGAGACTGCCAAACGGAGATGCGGCAGCGTTGGTTTCATACTTGTTCTTCTCAACCCACGCAAGTTTTGGGGAAGCAGATGACAATTTTGTGAGAGTAAAACACGAACGAAAAAGAAGCTCTCCGATTGCGTATGGAGATACTTCTTTGGATGTCCTTCGTACGAAGCTTTTGGACAAACGATATCCATGTGAGCTAAAGGCGAGTAGTCACCGTATTTGAAGAACGTACTGTGGTATGCTGAGGAGTACTTTTATTCACTACTTGTCGATCACTCAGCGCGGGCAGTTGCAAAGCGTAAGACAACTCTGTTATACCACTGCATATGAATAATGTTGTCTGCTATCCTATTTTACGATATTATAAATAAACGCGACATTTTCAAGAAGCATTCTATTGCATACATGTTGAATTTTATCCCTCGTGACAATATATATATTTATTTTGTGAGTTAAGTAATCGAAATTACCACAGAATACGTTAGACGCTACAGTCTAATGTACAGTTATCAGCACTGCTACCATTCCATACCGAAGGTGATCGATCAGTGCTGATCACGTATTCCTACTTGCTGAACCAATTAGTTTGCAATGCAAACGAACTCAGAAGTCATAAAAAGTGCTAGAATACTTACTCTAGGTTGAGTCGGTAATTTTTATTTCTTTAAGAAACTCCAGATAAAGTTCACGCAACGGCGAACATTAATTAAGAGAGGTAATAATGAAATAATATGGAAAGGAATCGGCGCTGACCTTATTCGAGGTACCATTTGCCTGGTGAACGCTAGTGGGGGTGTGGGAGCTCAGAAAGTCATCCTTGCGAATACGAAACAAACGTTCTACCAAACTAAGTTACGGCCGCTTGAATATATATGTGCTGTGTTCATTTTGGTAACAGTCTTTATTGTGCACATTATTTTACACCTATTTCACACTTCCTGTCTTACGTTCATTTATATCCTTCAAACACAGGATTCTAGCTGTCGGATAGCAGCATTTCTTGCGAAGGAAAGTTCTGAGCGAAGATTTGACTTCAAGAAGTGTGTCTGGAGGTTGTGGTTAAGGGTAGGTTGTCATCTTCTGAGATTGCCTTTAAGTTGAAGCAAGAAAACACCACTCTCCTGAAGTCTTCCTCCTTTCAACCTGTTAGCCAATTAACTAGAGCTCTGTAATTGGGCCTCTCTTGCAGCAAGTCAGGTTTCACCTTTTTTCCGTTGTTGCCCAGACTCCCCTTCTCCTGGCGGCTATTAAAATTTCTGCAACGTTCATTCGCCCTTTGGTTAAGGAACACGTCGTCGTGAATATTTGCATATATATATATATATATATTATTAGTGTGCGCATGCGTTGTTTGTAGAAGGCAAGCGAAGTGGCAATGCATTTTAGCTTTCTCCCGCCGCTCTTCTTTTGCATCAACTAAATGAGATCGAGAAGGATGCGAACGGGGCGGTGTCTTGAAGTGCCTGTTTGAAGAGTTTACTGCCTGCTAATGGTTTGCTGAAGGATATTTTTCCTAGTTTCTTCCCGTTCTCAAGTTTTTCCGTGTGTTTTTGTTTTAAAAGCGCTGCCTGACTTCCTCTGCTGCTTCTTCTTTTTTGTTACTTTCCGTATGTTTTATTAATGACGGCATTTACTACCATTGCTTTACAAGACGCTGGAATGTCATTATCTAAATTACTTGTCATTCATTCATGTTGAAATAACCTGTTGTTCTTATGCTAAGCACTTGTTGAGGGATAATGTTAATATTTTGTCCCGAAGTATTTATGCAACCCTGGCCAGTACTTTTGATAATTGCTGAAGGAGTTTATTTGCTGGAAACAGCTTTCTCAAAGTGATAGAGCTATTTTTAATGTAAGAAAATTGATTATTCAAGTTTCTTAGTACTAACGCGCGCTCGCTTCAAAAAGTAATAATAAAAAAACTTTTTTAAAAACGTATTTTCTTAAACAGTTTGTACTAGAAAAAAGAAAAAGGAGTTTAAGCATGACTAAAAAGAAAAGCATGAGGCGCGCTCTCATGTTCAGTCACTTATAAATTCTTCCATTGGCTCGCCCCATGCATAAACAAAATTATTTTATACTGTTTAGTACAAAGTGTTTAAGAAAAGTGTCTTTAAAAGTTTTTTTTAAATTATTTTTTTCGAGTTGTTTCAGTGTTCAGATAATTTTCCTCAAGCTAGTATTTTGTGACCCAAATCCTAGTGTTCTGCTACCAATCAAAACATAGGATCGTTGCAGGCTAGTATTCATTTTAGGATGAATAAGTCCATATTAAAAAATATGCCTTTGAAATATATTTATATATATAGAAATATGTGAAAGTAACAAGGAAGTATTGTATTGTCACCCGACTTACTTCGCTGTGCAAAATTTCATCATCCTATGACGTCGGGAAATGAGTTAAATTAACGTTGCAAGATTTGAGGACACCACGAACCATTGTGAACTAAAGAAAAGAATGTAAAACGGTGTAAGGAAAACACTTTCACCATATCTTTAATGGTCATGCAGTCATCAGAATGGACATTTCCGTTTTCACCGTCCTTATATATTTTATAACTTGTTTAAGTACATCAGATTAAGTCATCTATAATGCTTTTAAATTTCAGCGCTATTGTTTTCCGTTACGCAGAAATATAGCATGGAATACTGAGAATTTAATCTTCTACGTCATACAACGAAAATCATCATCTGATTTGTTTGACGTTATCAATTTGTACTATTCCCTAGCTATATTCTTCTCCCTATGTTACGTTCCTTATTCCGAAGTTTGAAGACGAAAAAACAAAAAGGAGAAAGAACATTCACATCATCACTTAACGAAATAATTAATGTACAAATCTGCAGAACACACTTCAGTAAGTCAAAACAGCAAAACAGGTTTTCAATAACAGAAAATGCTCGAAACAATGACAGGGGTCAGTCTTAACTTGCAGTGCTCTTCTTATCGCTAGTTCGTGTCAGTCTTTGTCTTGACAATTTGGCGCAGTTGGTTAGCGTACTCAACTTTTTATACTTTCACCGTATGCTGTTTAAATCTTATCGAAGGCCGTGTTTTATTTTACTTCTCGAAACTCAACAGTAACTTCAAACTAATAATAGTTTCACTTTACATTTTTGTTTCTTACATGCTATTATTATTATTTTTTACAATCACATATTAAAACTATTCAATATATTCACTGGCTACAAGTAGTACGTTAAATTGTTAACATATGGCTGTAACGAGCATTATTAATTCATATGCTATTAAATTCTTGGAAAATGCTTCACTAGCGTTCATTAAGAAAAGTAAACGATTGTCGGATGTAAAAGCCCACATTTTTTTTTAAAAAAGAAAAATAGGTAATTCTTTTTAAATACAAGAGATATAAAGAACATTATTAGAAGCTATCTTATGATTTAATCATGAAAAAAGAACTGCTATAAATTAATGTTGAAGCTACCAAAATATATCAATATCTTAAAGAAATATTAAAAGTGAAAATCAATTTTAAATGAATAAAACTAACTAAATAACGTGTTAAGGCATACAGAAACGCTATTCACCACGTAGACTATTTCTTTCGACCCATTTTTGCTATCTCTTGTTAACAATACTAACAAGTCAAATACCATCTGTATGTTGATAACAAGCAGTCGGTAGATTGGTTACGTCATAACATAGTGGCGCCCGATTAAGCGCAAGCCTGAGACTATTTCGAAGCAAGGCTTTATAACTCTTGATAAATGCATCACAGAAAGAAAGAAAATGTTTTCCTTAGTCTACTTTAACAGGAGAACTTTTTATTGCAATAAAAAATACTATTGGAAATGTCCATTATAAACTACATTAACATTAGTGTTGTTTTTGACGATAAATTATATATTGGAATTAAAACATCACAAATGTTCATGTCAAATTTCTAATACAAAGGCAGTCATTCTTAACAGGTTAGGTGCCATTTATATCGCAAGAAAGACATCCCCTATAGCCAAAATATGTTTTCTTCATTTTTGGTTTCTGTGTGTCCTTCCTTCTAAGTAATAATTTACTCATTTTAGGTTATTCTGTAGTATCGGTACTATATAGTATTGATACTTTCTTGTGGTGACACGTTGGTTTCACGCGGCCCCAGATAGACCAAATAGGCTTAGTGGCCGCGTGAGACCAACATGTCACCACGCAAATTTTGGCCGATTGTCTCCGGATTTTGCCGGGAAAATGCGAATGCATAAGTTAGTAACGAGTTTGTTATAGCGGCAACTTCTGCGCGCTTGGTTGTACTTTTACCCCACATGATTGTCCCGCCTCAGTTTTGAGTGACTTGGATAATACATTAGACCTTTGAGAAATGTGGTTTGTAAAATAATAGTGCAAATAAGTTACTATGGTACAATTTTTACTTTTCTTCGAAATGGCGGGTGCTTTTGAAGAAGAAGAAAAGCGGATACGTGAATTCTGGCAGGAAATGTTATCCGATGAAGATGACAATAGTGAAAACTGGTCATTGTTCTGTGATGTGTATACTTCCGATGAATATCACCCTTCAAGTGAGGGTAGTGATGAAGGCATACAGCCAGGTAAGAAGAAATCTAAGCACACTGCTCGTACTAAGAAAACGAGAAAAGACAATCATGATACTGCTTTGGCACTATAAAATGGTATCGTAAACTGGGTATTGAGATTCTCATTGAAGAGGCAATCGTCAATGATTTCATGCTTTACAAGAAACTAAAGCAAGATCGACAAGGAATGACAATTACATCGTTCAAAGAAGAATTAGTTGAACAGATGACCGGAGTCAACATGATTGTTACACCTAAAACAGCTGAAGAGCAGAGTCACCGTCTACTTGATGTTGGCCGCCAAGCAAGAAGTTGGCACTCCTGCTATGGGAAGCATGCTTCTCAGCATGGACGAACCTTTGCAGCGAGAACAACATCGCAAAGCACACGGAAATGCTCTGTTTGTGAGAAGTATTACTGTATATTCTTAATAATAGACTGCTATATTTTTTCCATTGATTGTGTGACGTCTTAAATATTAAGTATTCTAAGATCCAAGGTAATGTTTACACCTTGGAAACTTATAAACAATGTAAATGTTCCTAAATATTATAAATAGTATTTAAATAAAGAAATACAACAACCAATTAGTTAAATCAACATAAAATTATTTTTTTAACATGGGTTTAATGCAAAACACGGTATATTTTGTGCCACTTTGGCTAGAGCCATGTAAGACCACGTTGGACTCACAATTCCACAGGCCAAGGCTATTTCTCGTTCTACCAGGCTGCTTCTCGGACTACTATACACTGCAATAGGTTTTAATGTAAAAACTGAGATCAGTGAGTCACCACAGTTCAAGATTGTTAAAAAAAAAAAAATGATATTACTAGATTCTGCCTGCGCGTAAGAGTTCGTGTGGAGGAACAGTGGGGTTAGTTGGAAACGGCAATGAAAAGATCACGATGGCTTTCTGCGGATGTGGTCTCGATTTCGAATCCGTTGTGGGTTCATTGAATGATGTTCTTAGGGGCTCATTTGTACAAACACAGTAGATCTCATCCTCAGAAGCCCTCAAGCTCGTTTGGGACGGTAACCACTATTCAAAACCGTAAGAACATGCTATGTTATTAGTTTTTGGAGTCTTTGTACTTTGCACATGTTGAAATGACGATGATAATTTTTCAAATTTTCAGAAACATCACCACATGTAACTTAGTACCTAAGTCTGGCTGCATAATACAATGATATTTTTTTCCTCATTCAAGATTTTGTTTCAAGTGTATAAATAATTATGAATGTTGCATATAGAGACAGCTATGCATATGTTTCTGATTATGTCGGTACAAGTCATTAGCTTTCAAATATAAACCAACACCTATAGTTGCCACGGTGTTATTCCGATCCTGACTCCACCTTCAAGTCACGTAGCCGCAATATTGGAAGTTTGGTCGCTCACACATCTGATCCGTAGCCACGTTGATTTTCCTCCCTCCTTTCTTTGTATAGTTAGTGACAATGTATGACCTCTCTCTCTCTCTCTCTTTCTCTCTCTCTCTCTTATTTTTTATAGTTTTGATATCCAGTTAGACAGCAGATTTATCTCAGATACAAGCTGTTATTCAGTTGACGTGGCAACTGCGCGGTAATTTCTGTTTTCATTGCGTTAGCAACAGCCATTAGCAGACGTGTTCCTACTTACCTCGCGTCCTGGTGTTACGTCGCGCCGACCATATGGCCTGGTATATGAACTGTAAAAGTAAAAATAGTTTTATGAAGTTTAGTTTGTATTATTCAATTTCCAAAATATGTGTTGATCGTCGCACACCAACTTATGCTAGCGACAGACTCTCTTCCTTTTGTGGCATAAAGAAATAATAAACTTTTGTATCTGTGATTATCATTCTCTGTATTGCCGTTTAAAGCTGGCATGTACATCAGACGTATAAAAGTTAAAATGCGTGTAGGTTTCGGGACTTGTCATGTCTGGCTGAGGGAGAATGCTGGAGACAGCGCAGCTGCAAGGGTGATGGGTATCGATGATCAGGGTGTGGCAGGTGCTACTGAACATGGCTCTTCACTTACCAAGCTGGCCATTAAACGACCTGCAGTGATGCTGTTACTGCAAGCGGAAAAAGAGACAATGTTGATTCGTCTGTCAGTGGTAAAATGCTGCCGGAATTGATCTTCATGTGCGTGGTTCTGTAGTTAGAAGTTTGTGAGCTACAGATATTTTAAAATATATTTCTTGTGGCTGTATTAGTTTGAAGTAAAGAATCTTGCGGCAAGATTTCATAATTCTATTCCTCAAAGGATTTTTTTTTCTAATGCCAACTCAAACCATAAATCATATACAAAAATGGTTATTGTGATTAAATTATGGTAGTTATGTTATCCAAGTGAATTTTGTTCGGCAGCTAATTTCTTCAGTATGTATCGGTTATCTTGTTTTCCTAACACTGTCGTCTTGCAATTTAAATAGTAGGTAAAGAGCCATCAAAACAAAATGAATTAACATTTTCGTTGCTGATTGACCATTATTAAATGGATTTCCTGTCTCGGTATCCACCATACCACTGCCCTGTCTTATTTGGTGCTGACTATGTTACTGGGTTTAGTTAAGATATTCCTCTTACAGCACAGAATAACCCATGTAAATCCCCAACGTATATGTCTCCAATGTCCTAAAACATTTGGCACCAAAGAGTTGACCAAGTGGTCGTGGCTCAGTGGTAGAGCGTTTGCTTAGCATTCGGGAGATCGTGGGTTCAGTCCCAGCGGACCACCATTCCAGGACCACCTAAGGTTATTCCAGGATTTTCCCTCAACCATACCAGGCCAATTCCGAGATGGTACCTTGAACTTAGGCTATGGCCAACTCGTTTTCGCATCCTTTCCTCCATCCTATCCCGACGTGAACCTTAAGTGCCTAAAGTGCATAATAAGAAAATCAAATTTAGCCAAGGAGGGACAAATATGTGCTTTGGCAGCGTTCCATAAACTATTTTCATGTGCAGACCAGTTTTATTAGTCGGACCACAGTTTGCGGAACGCTTCTTTGGGGTGTTCCAGATTGAATTTCCGGGAACATTCGTAGTCTGCTAGTATTCTTGTAAACTACCATACACATATGCTTGTTTGGAATTAGAACTGAAAACATGTCACTTTTGGTGACCATGTCTGATTAGGACATAGGTGACCTGGTCCGAAACTGGATATGATTGACTCGGACTTGACTCTACTGACTCGGTAACCCGGTTTTGATCCAATTCACCCGGTAACCCGGCCTTGTCCGGAAAGACTATTTTCACTTGGTGACCCTGTGTTGACTCGATTTGGCCTAGTTTTATTCAGTTAATTAAAGCAGTTAATATTTTCATATATGAGATTCACAACTTCCAAATTACCATTTCGAGATGAAGTTATTTATTTGCACACCTCCGAAAGTATTTTTTTTTCTTTTCGGGAATATGGGACTATTGCAATATCTTACTACTATTGTTAGGAACTTTTCGGTATCCTGTTTTTGGTCCTCTGGAAGGGGGAGCAGCAGCCCCGTTCCCGATCATCTCGGAAAGAAACACTTCAGACGGAACATTGTATAACAAGGAGAGAATAAAAAACCTTGCTTTGCTTCGGGTCTGCTGTGCTTAGAATATCCCTAACATACGCACTGATGCTTCGTAATTTTTTTTCTTGACACAGATGTTTTAATGTAGAAATAAAATAGCAGGTAAAATAGTAATACGGTCTGGAGAGGCTCTACTGGTTTCTAAAGATTTCATTCTTGCTAAAGGTGTCTTGAAAACAAGGTTAGTTTGTTCAGTCTATCTTCATGAAGTATCTGTTAATTGCAAACGAAGGAAGAGAAGAATATCTGCGATTGAAACTTTTCTGGCGAGTGGACCTGGAAGAATAGCCGCCGCAGCTTCTGGCACTGCTTTCAAAACTTTTCGTCTTCTCCCTTATTTTCCCTCCCAGATCTGTTTGTGACGCTTGCTTTTGGTGGTACCACCGATTTGATAGCTGAGTGGACAGCATACGCTATTGTGCAGTGACAGGAGGACAATGACAGGTTGAGAGCTTCCGACAAACCGGCTACAGGAGAAAACTGTTGGTCCGTGAAACTGGCCTCATCTTTTCGGAATTGTCCTTCGGAAAAGAGAGAACTCAGAAGAGAATGGAGAAAGGGCCAGAGGAGAGGGAGAACCTTTGAATAGGGTAGCTGAGACAAACATCCCAGTGTCTGATCTGATGGTGGCAGGTTGGGTAGTTTTTCTTAGTTGTCAGCGATTACCCAAAGCAATTAGTTTTTTAGCACATAGGGTTGACGCGCTTCGTATAATACGCGTTTCTTCGATCTTCATGCTCATGAATTCTGATAAAATTTAAAACTGAAACGTATAGCATAATACCGTCGATGTGTTAAATGAAGATCGTACATGTTTAATTTTGTATAATTAGTTACGTTTTTATTACAAAACCATGTTATTACCAATACATAATTTTAAAGTACTATTGTCATTATGTATACATGCTACATAGAAATTCGCAAGTGAGTTCGCGCGGCGGTGGAGATCGCCTCATCATTGGAAGGTTGGGACTCGAAAAGAGAGCGTATTGTTCTGTGACCGAGGTTTTTCCTCAGCTGCACCAGACATAATATCTGAAATTGTATATGGATTGTCCAAAGCGTATTCCTTCCCGCTACTATCTACGGACCAAGTAATACCCGTCATGGTTGTGGTATCTAGGTGTTATGGCATTCATAGAACAATGGTTGTCTATGTAAAGAGTAAATAAAGTTGAACAGTATTGACAACACTGTACGTGTTCCTGGCCACTGTATACTTACATGTCTGCGGCGGTATGCCATCGGTTCGAAGGTCCCGGGTTCGAGTCACGGCAGGGGCGTGGGTGTGGATTTTAACAGTGAAAAGCGAATCGTGACAGGTCGAGGTCTATAGTTACTAGACTGGCCCATATAAAAATAAAGTTTACCTAAGTTTTACTGTACTTACATTATTATTTTTTATTGTTATTCATCACCGCAGAAAGCGAGTTAACATTTGTTTACATTTTTTAAATTTAATACGTTTAGCAAGATATTTTTGACGTGGGAAAGTAGTTGTTTCACTACTACCTTGATTTATTTTGTAGATTTAAAGGAGCAACTAAGATGCGCTTGCGCTTTACGACCCAGCAGAATGGTGGTGAGAAAGATCTTCAGGTCCAGCAATGAAGAGGATATTTTTTTTATCCAGTTTTGTCTGTTTTCTGTGCCTTAGTCCAAACAAAATTCAAGGGAGCGGGGGATTTAATTCGATTATCTGAGGCAGTAGCTCTGGGGCAACAGAGAAAAGCTCTGAGGTAGTAGCAGACCTCGTTCACCGAGAGAGAAAGAGGAGGAGGAAGAATGCAATTGCATGTTGTCCCAGACTTAATTGAAACACTGAAGGGAGAATACGTGGTTCTCGAGTAGAGGTTTTTACTCGAGTGTTTGAGAAAATAATTTCAAATCGCATTCATAGTTTCTAATTAAGAGTAAATACTCTGTGTAAAACACTGCTTAGCATTAAAAGCGTAGTGTGATTTAACGTCTGTTTCAATGTATGGAGAAAGATATAACGCACAAATCTCAAAAGGATTTCCTTCAAAAGAATTAACACGCGTTATTTTTTTAAATCTACCTTCCGTGTACATGTATTTTAATGTACTATAAATAACAGAAGACGGGGAATTGCGAACTTGATAAATTATGTATGTCTTGAATTTTTTTTTTTCTAATTTGTTGGTTGGTTTTAGTTTCTTTTTCACTAGTTCTGTTTGGTGAAATTCCTCGTCTTGTCTTCTTAATTTTTCCTCATTGCTAGTGGGCGGAGCGAAACATCCCCGTTCTCTTTTTGCTACTTTTTAGGCTCTTCGGCAGCAAGTGTTGTGAATCGTTATACAACCACTCTGTTCGTGCGTGTGTACAACCTTCAACTTAGAAATTGCTAGGGTTTGGAAGGTGGTCGAAGTGTCATTGGAAACGTCTTGGCGAGACCTTCAAACCCGCATAGATAATCTAGATCAGGAATGCGGATCCCGAGATACGGGGGAAGGGGTAATTTTCAACTCAGAAACTAGTAGGCGTAGGAAGGTAGTTGAGGTGTGGTTGGAAAGGTCTCGCCGCAATCATTCCAACGGAACATAGAACATTCACTCGTCAGTGAAGCCTGATGGTAACATATATGATCAGTCCCTAAGTTGGGATCCACGTCACTTGTTCATTTTATTAAACTAGAACAGTTAATTTCTTTTTATTTAGTTTCGATGTATTCTGACGCAGTTTTTTATATTGGACAGTACCGTATCATTTCGTAAGGAGAAAATATACTTTTCGTGCAGACATTGCATTACTGGAAACCGAAAGCTTGTAAACAATCACATCAGACAATAATTAAGTCAGTTCAAATTAACAGTTTAGAGAAAATAAAAGACATGTTTGTTTGTGTAAGAAGCAGACACATGTTCAGAAAATTGATTGGAAATTGAATTTCTACTTTGCATAAGAAACAAGTTTTAAATTTACTCCAGTTTAGGCTCAGGAGTACTTTCATTTCTGTTCTTCTATTCGGATTAAAGATAGCAAAGAAAGTACTGTGTGCTGATTAAACTCATTTAAGATGTGGTTCATTTAGATTTCATGTTTACTGAAGATCAGGACGTCTTCAGATTGCTTATCAGCTGTTGTTTGCTTTCGGCGCTGGGTTTTTCTCTTTTCCCTTTTCATGTATTTGTATTCTTTAATAATTTTACGCTCTCGACGCCTTGTAGTAGTAATTTTTTTCGTTGCTTGTAAAAAGCATCTCCTCCTACAGCCCCACACAGTGCAGTAGCTTGTTTCTGTATTGATCTTGTCTTGGCCCGACGCGCTCGGCTGTTTCGAGTTTTTTTACCACTGTTTCTTTCCTTTATTTTCTTCTCTCTCCGAGTAAGCTGCTCAGCTCTGCTTCTGTCTCTCGTTAGTAATTGTGTGGGCAGTAAGGTGAGATACACTTTTCTTTGAAAGACGACTTTTGTCCACTGCTTTTCTAGATGTTTTGATAGAGGAGGATGGTTTTGCCCGAGACAGATCTTTAAACGAAGCATTTCGTAAGTTCCCCCATATAGAAACAAAGATTGTTTTTGTTGTTGTTATCACTATGCCGAAAGCTTCTATTGGATATGAAAGAACCAATGACAGGTTGGGTCCGACTTGAAATATGACTGTAGGTGTACGGTCTTGAGAGTCTGGGAGTGAAGAAGGAGTTCTGAACTATGGTACGTTTGGGTGCTCACGATGAGTATAATTGGCTCTGGAACGCAGATTGCTGTGACCTCATCTGGTTTATGTAGTAGCCCACCTGTAGCAGCAATGCAAATGCTGAAGTAATTATGATTTCCTGTCTCACGTCATGAGTATCGTGTTTGGTATCATGGTGGTACCTTTCAATATCCCTTTCAGATCTTCAGTTTTTTCTTCTTTGATTATCATTGATTTTTCTCACACTTTCCATATCCATACTAATATGAATCGTTGCTCAAAGCTTACTGCCTTAAGAAATCTTAATTGTGCTTTTTATTCTTGTATATTTCAGTTGTTCTTTTCTTCTTTTTCTTTATTTTAACCTCTATAATTACTTGAACTTAAGTTTCGGTAGTCATTCTCTTTTCCATTGCTTGGGTTGGTGCGTATTACGTTGATGTGGTCCTTTATAATCGACTTGGATCCCAGCTTCAGTAGTACTGGATATTCCTCAGTTGTAATCCTATTACTGTCCTTATAAAGAATTTCCCTCTAAGTTAAATTGTCAAGATGCCCCTAATAACCTGAGGACTTGTCTGCTGCGCTCAAGTAGTATACTTGACTGCGAGTACCCTATCAAGAGCGTAACTCTTGAGCGACTTAGGCAAATATGTAAATAAAAGATAAATATTCTCACGTAGTTAAACTTGAATGCAATGTAACTCCCTTAATATTTGTTCAATAAATGTTCAATTGAACATTCTTTTAATCTAATCTCGCTTAAAACAATCCTTCCTAAATGTTAACAGTATCTTTCCAAACTAAAAACACAAAAATCATTCGACGTTTAAATTTCCCTCTTGCTCAAGTAGCAACCTTGCCTACCATTTAGCCTCTTTCTCAACGCGCAATATAAATACGTTAAAAACGAATGTTTTAAACATTCCAATATAAAACAAAACCATGGGCCTCCTTTTCTTTTTTTTAAAGACCTTTTTTTATACAATATTAATATTAATGAAACATCCATAACAATTAATAAACATTTTATCAACATGAAGGGATGTCAATACCCATAACAACGTATCCTTCTTGTATCTGTTTTGCTTGTTGCTGCTTCTATTTTGTTGTTATCACCCGAGTTCCGAATTTATTTCTGTCTGTCTGTCTGTCTGTCTTTTGTTACTCCGTATCTGGGGTTGCTACGTTAGTGATAAACAAAAAAAAAAAAAAAAAAAAATAGCATTTTAGACAGAACGAAAGCAAAACAACATAACTGGTAAGAAAATGAAATTCACATCCCAAATAAACTAAAAGTTCAGAATAAACAAATGAGGAGGAGTTCAGTCTGGGGATTGTGTAGATGTACTACTGCCACGCTTCAGCAGCGAGGGTCCAGTTCACACCTCAGCCACCTTCGTAGCCCTGGTAATCCCTGAGAAAAAAGGTGTCAGCAGACTGACCGACTGACGAACGAGTAGACATACACGATATAAAGGTTTGCACGAAAATAAAAAGGTTGCTAGCATCCCCCAAAAAAAAGGGTTTATGTAACAAAGTGAGAATGTGAACCTAATAACTACAAGGTTACAGCAATCCAGCTAAAAAGTTTAATTCCATTGGGTTGGTCTACCCCTGCACATAGGTTATTTTGACTTTTTTTTTTAAAAAATAAATAACTATTCAGTTACTTTAACCCACCTATTTCTATCCCAACGAAGATTTGTAAAACTTCTCGTGGTAAAATCGTATGGAGGCAAGTGATTGTTGTGTTTCTACAACGTAATTATAGTGATTTCTGCGGAAAAAATATGCGTGCCGGACTGAGATCGAACCGAGGACCTTGCGCGTCGCAGCGCAAACTGCTAAGCACCATTCCACGAGAACACCTGAATCTTAAGGTCCATAATGTGTTCACGAAGTTGCACTATTGCGATGTTCATTATACGAATCTCAATGCTGTCTATTACACTTACTCGTTAATAGAATAGTGCTAATAAAAAACAATAACACTATATTCTTAAATTTAGGGTTGCTAGATTCCCTCCTAAGCTTAACCTTTAAAGTTTTGACGATGCTACAGTACTTGAACGTGAAAATCTCTCAGAGTTCAATGACCGCCATCTCGCGCAGAGGAAACTTGGTTCAACTAAACGTCATCGAGGTTAAAATATAACTAATTCCCAAAAGATTAAATTTGCCTACACATTAAACTGTTCAAATAGCCGAGCAGTGGGTTAGTCACGTTTTTAAAATTAACCGTGTGATACAGTATAAACTCGTAGTAATAACACGAGTCATTTTAATTTAGCCTTACAAATTTCTTCGTTCGCTATACAACATGCTCATTCAAGATGAGTTTCTAGTTCTTCGTTGTGTGAATAAGATGAAGTCAGTCAGTGATTGAAAGAAGTAATGTTGGAAACTGTGTAGTAGCTAAATAGATCCTTTCCGCGGAAGTAAAAAGGACATTCAGAATTAGAAAAGAAATAGATACTTTAACAGATGAATAATTGTTGAATCGCTATAGTAGATAAATGATGAATACAGAAAAAAAAAAAGATTCTTGTGTTACTTGATATCTTTATGGTATAGTTCTCATCGTAACTTCTCTGTCAGTGTTTTCTTGGCTTGTTTTCAGATTATATTTTTTGTTCCTCTTTTCTGTTTTTGTTTTGTTTCTTGCTGTCTTCCGAAAAACGGAGTTTTGTTGTTGCTTATTGGGGATTTAATGACGCAGAAGAGAATGATCTTTGTGGGTTTACAAAGAGGAGCTGGGGGACGGAGTGCCCCCGGAGCTTCTACTGGAGCATGCTGCTCAGCAAAAAAAGACAACAACGAAAGTTAACGGAGCAAACAAGCAGTAAGGCAGCCGTATCGCGTGACTTCTCAATCGTTTGCTCGTGCCCAGCGCTGCCTGGTGAAAGACTAAGGAAACATTCTTGTTCTCCAAGTTTTCTTCTGTTTCAGAGAGGTTGGTTTGATGATTAAGTTGAGATGCGTTCGACTACCGAAACAAGGGGATAACGATATGGATTTTATTAATGGTATCAACACAGCTGTCACGGCTAAAAAAATAAATAATTCGTTCTGGTTTTTTTCCCCCTCACATTCTGTATTCGTTTTTGAAACTGCTGTGAAAAAGGGTTGTCTCTGAGGTACGGACTTGTCAATTGCATAAACGTATTAACTGACAATGAAACGATAAACGGATGTGATACGGGGATGTCACGGTGAAAGCGTTTTTGTGATCACTCACTGAGAGCCCCCTTTTTTTTCGTTAGTTTACTTTAATGCTTTTAGCATGTAGGGAGATTAGTGCGTTGGGAATACGATTGTATTGCAGGATTTCTATCTAGTTGTGTCTGCCTTTTTTTATCTTCGTAGAATACAAAATAAATTTTGCTAAAAGATTTAGCAAGTACTGACAGTGTCTTTAATTCTTGTCTTCGTACAACACAACGTAAGAGGACAGACTGAGAAAACTGGAATAATTGAGCAGGAGAACTTTGTCAAAGAAATATTGATTGGGCCGAAGAACTTTGTCAAATATAGGAACTTTGCATAGTAAATACTGTAGCTTGAATTTGAGGATTATGGATTGTCGGGTTGGATGTACAGTAGTAACAAATTGAAGAACTTCAAGCTCTGTCTGAAAAAGTATTTAAGAAGATGAGTTGCTGGAGTCTTGGATCAACAACAAGAGAGAAACCGATGTATCGATTGAAGAAATTATATTCTAATCCGGTTTTAAAAAAGTTTCTTTTAACATTGTGAATTTCTTCAACTTATTCTTAAAGGGGAACTTACAAGAACACTATTTCAAGTGGACACTCAGATCTAGAAGGGGTATAAATATTTAAAATCA
>JAGDQP010000068.1:197262-236382 GCA_022664845.1 Lepisma saccharinum
CATTATTTTGGCCATGATAGTACAGTAGTAACAAATTGAAGAACTTCAAGCTGTGTCTTAAGAAGTATTTAAGAAGATGAGTTGGTGGAGACTTGGATCAAAAACAAGAGCGAAACCGATGTATCGATTTAAGAAAATATAATCTAATCCGGTTTTGTAAAAGTTTCTTTTAACGTTGTAAATTTCTTAAACTTATTCTTAAAGGGGAACTTACAAGTAACACTATTTCAAGTGGACACTCGGATCTAGAAGGGGTATAAATATTTAAAATCAGCATAAGAAACTGAGTTTATGTGTAAAATATTAGGTGCCAGTGGTTGAAGAGAAATTGATGTTATTCTTGTCTGCGGAGAGTGAGAGTGATATAAAAGTGTTGAAATACCATTATATTTTTTAATTGCTGAACGAAATGAAAAGCGAATACACAGTAATGGGTACTGGGTGGAAGGCGCTTCATTGTTGAGGGTATATTTATTCTTCATGGCTGCCATCTTGAAGTCCGCCATATTGAATCTCGATTGATTTTCTTAAATGGGAACCCGGCGTCGGGAAGTGGCGCCCCCATCGCCCAGTCAGTTTTACTGGCTGCAATCAGCCCTGGCAGCTGCTAACATCGTTGCTGCCTATGGGAAGTCCAATAGCAGGGCCAAAGTGCTTCTCTATTGAGAATTTTTACTTCCCACTAGCGTAGGGGATTGGCGACCTCATCGCAGGCCTACGGGCCGCAACGTGATGCATCATCACATAGCCCGAGCAGCAGACCATCGCTGCTCGTATACGGCGTAGGGAATTGGCGACCTCATCGTCCAGCTGGCTTTTGCTGGCTGCAATCAGCCCTCGCAGCTAAACATCTACGCTGCCTGAAAGGAGGTCCAGCCGAGAGGATTTCATTTACATTCACCCCATTTTTCATCCATTGATGACTCATTATTTCATCTCCTCTTGTGCTGTGACTTCGCCTCCGCGCAATGACCAAGGATGTGACAGGATGTATTTGCATTGACGATGGCCCCTGGGCCCAGGGGAAAGGGGGCGGAACCATTGGATAGCGCCTAGTTCTTAGCAGCAGATTCTTGGATGGTCTAGCTCGTTGAGACTGGGAAGTGCGCCATTGGGGAGCTCTTCGGACCTTTGGTCTCGCCAACACTCGGGGGAGTGGGTGTCCCAAGTATCCATCAGTCGGGAGTACAAGTGATTTCGACGCCAAGTCATTGGACTTCGCCTCGATTTCCAGCTTGCTGACACGGGTGATGAGGGTAGTACCCGGCAGCCTCGTTGGCTCCTCAGAACGAAGACGGAGAAGTGTGGGCATTTACGGCTTTCATTCATCATGGCTCCACCACATCCTAATAAGTCGCCTTCGCAGAAAGAGACAGAAGAGACAGAGCGAAGAGAACGTCACTGATGTTAGTAAGAAGGCGCATACAGCTAATGCATCAAGCAGTGACAAAGAAGAGAAAATTGAAGTAGAGGAACAGACAAGTATCGTACTGTCTATTACACGATATCTTGTGATTAAAGTAAAGAGTGAAACAGACAATCCAGGTGGTTTGAAGGGGTTATCCCCTTTCGTTATACAAAAACAACTGAATCACGTTGCAGGTGAACTTAAGCATGTTAAAAAGCTTCGCAACGGCACCTTGCTCGTGGAGACATCCACTAACAAACAGTCAACCAATCTCTTGAAAATGACGACCCTAGGACAATTCGAGGTTCAAGTTGAACCGCATCGTCAACTAAATTATAGTCAGGGCGTAGTATCTTGTTGGGACTTGGTAGATGTCCCTGAAGAAGAGATTAAGGATGAACTCGCAAGCCAAGGTGTAGTGAATGTTAGGCGCATTAAAAGTAGAAAGAGTGGAGAACTGCAACCCACGAATTCATTAATTCTGACGTTCGCCATGCCACAGCTCCCCAAGGACGTGAAGGCAGCATTCTATTGCTTACCTGTCCGTCCGTATATACCCAGTCCGCTCCGCTGCTTTAAATGTCAGCACTATGGACACACCAGCACGTCGTGTAAGGCGACCTCTGCTGTTTGTGCAATTTGCGGAACCAGTAGCCATGGTGCGGATCCTTGCACATCACTGAAACCTCAGTGTATTAATTGCAAGGGTGATCACACGGCCTGGTCGCGTGACTGTCCAGTATTTAAAGAAGAGAAACGTATTAGAGAGCTGATGGTTATTGAGAAAATATCTGCTGGCGATGCAAAACGTCGTGTAAAAGAGTCTCAGCGCACCCTTCCCTCTGGTGCGTTTTCCCATGTTGTAGCCAAAATAGCAGTTAAAACTGTCTCGGTTGGTACCCAGACAGTTAACGTATCAACACAAACAGAGTCTGTTGTGCATGACGACACTCCGAAGCCGCCCACAGAATCGGAGACTCCTAGCAATATGCCGCCGGAGAGTCAGGGACAAAAAACACCTGTGAAGAGCTCTAGAGCTCCACGGGTTAAGCCTACTTTTAGTCCCTATAAGGTCTCCAAATTAGCTCGAACTTCACCTCTCGCTACGAGCATTAAGACTTTGACGAACGTTTTGGCTGCACAATTAGCTCAGGACGAGTCTGTAGATACTATCCATCAACCAAGTTCATCTTTGTCCTCCGACATGGTTGAGGACCCCCTGATGGATATAGATTTTAATCTCGTTGGAAGGAGAGGCAAAAATAGGTATAAACCTAAACTTAAACGGTAATCTTTTACTTGTTTTTGAAGATTTTTATGATTTCCGTTTATTTTATAAGATTATGCTTCTTTGCTGTTAATTTTTATAGTGTAGCTTTGTTTTATCTTGTGAAGTCCCATTTACAGGCTTCCATTAAGTTTTATAGTGTAGTTTTGTTTTATTTGTAAAAGCCCGTTTACAGGCTTGGTTTTTATTCTGGCCATTTACACCAGTGGGGTGATTGTGAAGACCTTTTACATCTTCATCTTTTATATTCTTTTATTTTAATTAACAGCTATTTTTAGACGTGACAAAGATAAGGGGCTTCCCCCGTATCGGGACGGGCGTAAGCCATAGTGCTGTTACCGCCCATATAATTCATTTTATCTTTATCTTTATCTTAAATGGGAAGAGGGTCGTGTAATATGTCATTCCGTGCTAAAATTTTACGAGAAATACGTTTCTAAAGTCAGTTTTTCTGTAAATGTAATAATGTGAGAGATAAGGGTATGTGACGGTAGCTTGGGATAATGATAAAATAGCTTGGAAACACCTATTTTGCCTTGAAATAACGGCGAAAATGAAATCCAAATGCGTACAAATCCATATCGATAGGGCACTATTTATTTATTATTTACCTTCTACAGAGAAATTCATGCTCCATTTAATGAAGGTTTACACTGCTACAATTATAGTATACAATATATAAAGAAAAAAAAATACAAAACACAATAAGACAAAAAAATAAAATAAAAAAATACAGCAACACAAAAAATGCAAACTTGAATCTCTAATCTAATACACCTATAGACTTAAAATAATTTATACAAAAGAGAAACATAAGAAATGTTTCAACATTCATACATTAGATAAATCATCAATAAATTCCATAAATATTACATCGTCCGTGTATCAAACAATACATACATCACATTAGTCACACACAGACGCATACATACACACATATTGCATACATACATATATATTCACACACACATACGTACATAGAAACACATACACATACCCATTACATATTCACAACTTTACTCACCTGCAAATAGCTAAATATTTGGGACAAGTTACTCAGTATATAGAAATATTTTTGAAAGTTGCATATTGAAAATTGAAATAGAATATTCAAAATCAAATCTGTAAAATGATCTCAAAATATGTTCGAAAACTGAGAAAGCTAGTGCAGAATCTATACTAGAACAGTTGCACAAATTATTGTACTCGGAACACATTCTAATTAACGGTGAATTTTTATATTGTTCTGTGTTTGGCTTCCTGTATGAAAAGATATACTTTGTCCGTGTATTTGCTCTGTTGATATCAAAACAAATCAAACTCAAAAATGACTGTTATCAAACTTTCCATTAACTGTTTTATATAAAAATATTTGCTCACTTATTTTACGTCTGTTATAAAGGCTAGTATAATTAAGCTTGGCTAGTAAGTTATTATATGAGATTCCATTTTCAATTGCAGATTGTTTATACTTTTTATAATATAAGAAACGTAAAAAGCATTTCTGAATCGAATCCACTTTCTTCGCATGACATTAATGAGAGGTTGACCATGTGACTGAACCATATTCTACTTTACTTCTCACCGAACTATTGAAAAGGATTCTAAGCGATTCGACATTATTTAAATAAGTTGCATTTCTGCGTAGGAAACCCAAATTCCTGAAGGCAATATTGATTACATATTGGATATTGTCGTTGAAAGTTAAGCGTTCATCAATAATAACACCTAAATCCTTAATTGATTCTACTTGGTTAATAAATGTATTTCCAATTCTATAATCTGCTAGAAAGTTGCGTTTCTCTCGCTATACTCAGGAACAATATGTATGCATTTTGTTTCATTTCCGTCGTTATTTCGAGGCAAAATAAGTGTTTCCAGGCTATTGTATCATTACCCCAGCTAGCGCCACATACTCTTCTCTCTCACATTATTACATTTACAGCAAAACTAATTTCAGAAACGTATTTGTCGTAAAATTCTAACTCAGAATGACATATTACACGACCCCCTTCCCATTTAAGAAAATAAATCGAGATTCAATATGGCGGACTTGAAGGTGGCAGTCATGAAGAATATACCCTCCACAAGGAAGTTACCCCGCTTTTCACCCAGTACCCATTACTGTGTATTCACTTTCCATTTCTTTCAGCAATTTAAAAATATAATGGTATTTCAACACTTTCATACCACTCTCCACAGACATGAATCGGACTATTGTATCAACAATTTCTCTTCAACTACTGGTCAAGGGTACCTACTATTTTACACACAAACTGTTTTTTATGCTGATTTTAAATATGTATATCTCTCCTAGATCTAAGTGTCCACTTGAAATAGTGTTACTTGTTAGATGGACAGTTGGCTTTTAATGTATCTGTATTACTTTTTTGATGTCTTTGTGTTGGTTGTTGAATTGTTATTAACGTCCTAAACGAGCTGGTGAGCTAAGGATAAGTCCTACAGTTTTCGAACCACTCTGTTCAGTGGAACTCCGTGGAACTTGAACTTGCGGCCATGCGCATAGAGAGCAAGTGTCCTAACTTCCTGAACCTACGGGGGCTGATGTCCGTGCGTGACGTACAGAAATGAAGTTGAAATTTTTTATTTAAGTTTCTGGAGTCTGAAGTCCTAACCATGAGTACGTTACTAGATCAGTGAAGTAGAAGCAAGTTTCCACAAGTGAGAAGTTCTTTATCCTCTCATCTATCTCAAAAACATTCTCTGTTCTATTTGAACTGTTTCAATAACGCATTTCAACTCTAACATCATTTCGTTATACATTGTAAAGGTGTTATGTGATGTTTCGTGTAAATTTGCTTGTTCAAAACGTTTTTTGTGATATGAAATCTTTATTCTGTGTCAGAATTGAAAACGCTTTAATAAAACTTATTCTGTATTATCTTTTCAAAGGTTTACTCTCATCCCTCCGTCTCCGTCCTTTCTGTTGAGATATATCATTTGCAAAGAAATTGCGTGAAAATAAACATAGAGTTTGGTAGATCCCTCTGACTTGTGAGATCGAGCCAAATATTGCATCATTTTGAAGAAGGTAATATTCACAAATGGAGCTAAGGTGGTGGTGACCTTCGCTATCTTTCCTCTACATTCAGTGCAACTGTCCCTTCGGAAGTTAATGTATAGTATGAAGTAAGGAAGAGAGGGGACCTATTACTTTAATATGATTTTCACTGAAGCGTGAGTTGCTCGACAGACTGAATAGGCTTAAGATGTTCGTATCAGAAATCGTTGTCTAGGACTTCGAAGGGGGAAGTCCAAAAATAAGGCTTGGGTGGGATTGAAAAAAAGTGGAACTATAGGTTTATCTTTGGCTGGTTTATCCATAGTGTGGAAAATCCCTGAGGATATTCGAGTACCGGAATCGGATTTCGGGAGCTATTGGCATAGGATGGAGCAGAAAGTTAAAGGGGAGAAAGAAAGGGAGATAGAAAGGCTTCGTGACAGAATTCGGGATAAATCTCATTTTTCTTGTCTTTGCCGCAGCGAAGTGCCTGATGGACTCTCTTTTGGAGGGAGAGGAAAGAAATAAGAGGATGGGATTGCAAAGCTAACTGATAATCAATGTGGAATGTGGATAGCTGTTCGTGAAGGAGTGTTCACTGAGTTTTACTGTGCTCCTGCCTTTGTAGTGAATAAGCTTTTAGTACTTTAAAAATCTTGAACGTGGCAGTTTGGGAGCTCTAAATATTAGAAATGTGGTTAAATGTAAAAATAAGTCTCTTTGTGGTCTTATTTGGCTTCTTAGTAATTTACTACTGACATGACTACTCGAGGAAATCTTGATAAGTGTGGGATTCGCGGCTGAGATCTTTTCCTTGGCTTTTGGAATATGAATTTTGATTCTAAAGTTTAACCAAATTGATGTAATACTCTTTTATTACTTCTGTGGGGACCTTTCCTAGTGCGAACAGAGTGGTTTAGTATAGAACGGTAGGACGTACATGACCACGTTCGTTACGGAATGGTTGTGTTGCACTGCTAAGAACTTGGACGCGTTAACGCTCATTGTCGCAGTGGTGCCTAACGTACCGTGCGTGGAGATTGTTGGCTTTTCTTACTGTTTGACGTTTAGGTTATTTGTATCTGTTTTGATGTTTATGTTACTTGTCTTGAAGGATAAAACTACATTAGAACACGACCGATAGCTTATTTAGTATGTTTTGTTTATGTGGAATATCATACAACTGTGAGCTTTGCCACGTGAGTAGTACATTTCCTGGAATGGGTCGACAATTAGCTGCTTACTTTTAATGTTTAGCTAAGGTCTCAGCTGCCATATATATGCAAATGCTGTTTAGAGTAATATGACTTCGTTATGACTTTTTTCTTTCTGGTATGGTGAGCGTGTTCGTAAAATATAGTATGTATCTTGTGACTCCCACCTCCCTCCCGGACGTTTTCAAGCTGCTATCGCCCAAAATGGTCGACTAAGTCATTATTAAGAATGTATACCTAATTCAAATATCCGTCAGTGTATATAATTATAATAAGTACAGATTGATTCATATTATTGAGATTTATACTACTCCTTGATCATTTTCCTTCTTGCATTAGGAGAGAGGGGATGTTTAGTGTTTACTCATATTGTTTTGAGTTCTTACACACATTTTTATCTAACGAAAACATTGATTCCGTCCAGATGACTAAATGTACACCTGCACGAAAGACAGACTACTTGTAGAATAGTTTTGATCTTAAGAAAAATACATATGAACCGAATTGCAAAGTGGGTATACGATATAATTCATTAATCCAGGAGAGAGAGAGAAAGAGAGACCGAGAGAGAGAGAGAGAGAGAGAGAGACCGAGAGCTAGAGCTAGAGCTAGCTATGGGATTTATTATACCTTGTGTGTGATGAGAACAACTAAAGTGTGGCTTTCGGAACTTGAGAATCATGAACTTGGACCACTATGAGATTTTATCTACCATTACTATGAACGTAGCCTATTAGATATACTTCATATATGGCATTCAAATCTCCAATGTTTGTTGTAATTTTGTAGTTGAATCCAGAACCGCTTTAACGATTGCAGTTTTCTATGAAGGTATTTATCATGTATGATTATTTGTTGTTTATTTAAAGGAGCCAGATGTTTTAATGATATTCAGTTTTTGTGAGATATTCATGTGCTCGAATTAGGATATTTTCCCTCGTTTTCTTAAACACTGGAACAAATGTAATGGAAGTTTAATAATTGCAAGAAATTCTAGCCTTGATTCATTTGAACAATTCATCCGTAATTTTTCATTTGTAGTTAGTGAATGTAAACGTATAATTTAAAGTAAATGACTACTACTATTTCAAGACAAAAAGATCAATTACCCCAGGATAGCCATTACTTTGATATTTCTTCATTAATTTAAACCATTCCTTTATTATTTCGTTTCTTTTTTGCTTTTTTATATTATTCTTTTTATCCCAGGGGCTAAATCGTGTAATTTTAAACAGGGCAAAAGTTCTCGTACGTGCCATTTAAGTTATTCGTAGTTTCCTCCGAGAAAACCCATCGCTCTTGCTAAAAGTTTAATGAAGGTAAATGGGAAAACTCTATGACAGTGTACTTTACTGGTATTTACATTCTGCTCACTGCCTTCTCCCCCCATTCCTCTTGCCTATAACCGCCACTCTCCCCATTTGCTTCGCATGCCGTGCTGTGGTATTGAACGCTATCTATCTTTTCCAAATCGAGTCATTAGGGATGAAATGAGACTTTACGATTGGCAAATGTTTAATTTCGGAACGGTGATTTAGCTGTCGTAATACGGACATCTCTCTCTGACTCCCTGGCTGTCAACGAACGATCGTAAAATATCAGTGAAAAATGAGACACAATGGTAAATGTACAAAACCCAAGTGAGATAACCAGTGTCGTTTTAGGACAAGTTTCATCCACGTGGACATATTTCGTGGTTCTGTAAATGTACACTGTACCAGAATGCTGTGTTAGTTACTCATTATATTTGTTACGGGGAATTAGAATTTTCTTTATCTTATCGGAAATATTGGTTTGCACTTAGATGATGATAATAATAAATTAAAAATTAATATATCGCGGATCAATTTACGACTAGGTTTATTGTGAATTTTTATTTAAGACCTTTAGGTAACTTTGGCTCAGGCCGAATGGATAATGAATTCGTGGAATGAATAAAGTAAGAGGAAACGGGAGAACCCGAGAAAAACCATGCACACGGTGTGTGTACACCAAAAAATCCACATGGCATGAGCCGGGACCGAACCGACGAACCCACGTGCCAGAAGTGAGCGCTCTGCAACTGAGCTACTGTGGCCTTCACAACTACATTGATGTTTGTTCATGTATTTTGGAATTGAATTTGCTTTGATATATATTTTATTATTACATTGTCTATCAAAATATAATGAGTCATCCACCTTGAAGCATGCTGACAAATGTTCCTCCTACATAAATACCTGCAGGAGGAGGAGAACGTGGTAGGTAGTTGCTGTACTTAACTATTCACTAGTTGCGGATGCGTACAGTTTACATTCCTACATTTCTTCCTCCTCATGTTGGCCGCATGTGTAAAAAAAAGCGGTCTAGTTCGTCCCAAAAGTACCGGTACTTGATAGGTTTCAGGATAGACATTGGAACGTGGGAATGCTGTGTCCCCATATCACTGCATATGATCACAACATAGCTCCAAAATGGAACCTTTGGAAATAGTATGAGCCTGTGGCGTAAAACCTTACAGAATGTAAACCGAGAGCTAATGAAGATTTTATACTACTTCTACAACAGCGGCAACATAATCCTTTTAGCCTCAGAAACAATTCTGCAAGATGGAGGCAAGAGCCAAATAAAATGTTAAAATGGAAAGGATCACGGACTGAGTAGACCGTATCGCAGTTAGTGTCGGAGATATCTCAGAAATAATTTTACAACATATTGGGCGAAGACAAACACAATATTGACATATTAATATGATCTTTGACTATGCCTTAGTGTTTTAATTATGGCCGTGGAATAGTAAAATTTTACATAACATACGGGAGTACACATGTTCGCAATTATAGTTTTCCAGCAGCCTGGAAAATTGTGGTTACTATCGGAGAACAAACTACTGGGCTGACAAATTAAAATCATGTTGCATTGAATGTCATATGTAAGAGAATATTACGTCATGTTGAAGTCCTATTAAATTAATACCTTTGGTAGTTGACAGAGACAACGCAAATTATGTAGTTGTTGTTGCAATAGGAAGATGATAGGTACCCATTTGTTTGAGTAATTTGCATCATTTGGAACCTTAAAAGTGCTTTGTTTCATACATATTCCCCCCTCTTCCCGCTTTTCGTTGTTAAATTGGTGTGTGTGTGTGTGTAACCCGGAAACAAGTACTCTCTGCTTCTGGTGTTCCATGCTGAAGCTGGCGTATCCGTTTTAGCACTTCAGTTTGACGGGAATTATGAGGACCCACTTGTCATCGGCCTTTTCCCCGCCAGTCAAGGAGCTCTTATGCATCAGGAGGCAAGAGAGGCGCTTTACCCGAGTGTTGTGGAGGTCCTTTAGCATTCAATGAAGGCTTCTCTTCTTTCATCCACTGTCTCTCTCTCTTTTCCGCGTTTCCTCCTCTAACCTAAACCCTTTCCGCACTTCAATACTCGTTTTTAATTCCACTATTTTAGAGAGAGATAGCGTTTTCCCTCGCTGTTGTACTTGTGAAAAGAGAGGCTTCTTTTCATTTCTCTGTTTATCCGTAGTGACAACACAGCCCCGTTAAAACTAAGGGATTCTTGCCGTTAATATTGCGGCTCTGTGTGGAATGTTCGTGGTGGTGGAGGATTCGCCAACTAACTTCGTTGACAATAGCTGATTAAATCCGCGAATATGGGAAAGACGGAATGAGTAGGTAGAAAAGCAGCTATTCCTCGCGCAATTAAGCACCGTAGCCCCCATGAAGTGAGACGGAGTAAAAAGTAAGAGTTGGAATGCAGAAATGTATACAGAAGAAGAAAAAGGTTGGTTGTGTCTGTTTCTTTGCATTCCCTTTCCGTGTGTTTCTCTCACAGAGTGTGATTGATTCCGGGGAGAAGAGAGGCTGCAAATTATTGGCTTATGCAAACGGATTTAATCCACAATTTGCATGATCAAACATGGGACGGGTTTTCGTGGCGTCCTATCTATGTTTGCCCAGCTTGATTCAAGCGGAGGAGTTGGAGGAAGATGTGTAGAGAAGTAAGGGGTTACAATGGGCGAGAATTTTCATTCTTTTGAGGTACGGGAGTTGTAATTTAAAGACGACGTGGTTAAAAGAGAGAAGCGTCATTTTGCTGGGTAACTTAGAAGAAATGCGTGCAGCTTTTAAAGATACGTGGTTACTATTGTAGTAGCGGACAATTTTGTATATGATTTAAAAAGCCCACGCTGTGAATTCATCAGAAAGTTAAGATTTTCTGTTTTATATTTTTAGTTCAGTAGAATGTGACAATTTTCAAGTTTGATGTGAAGTTCTAATAAGCATTATGGAAACTCGTTTGCGAGAATTTGAATTTATTTATGATCTTTAGGCATCTCAGACTGAGGACGGGAAAGGCTAGGAGAGATGATCTTGGAAGGAAGTCGGCCAAAGCTTAGTTTGTAGGTACAGTCCTAGTATTTTCCCGGTATAACTGAGGGAAAACCTCAGTTGGGATGGTGAGTTGTTGGTATCGAATTTATGATTTTTCGATTTCTAAACGATACTCAACCGAGTTACG
Organism: Lepisma saccharinum; assembly: GCA_022664845.1. Classification (NCBI taxonomy): domain Eukaryota; kingdom Metazoa; phylum Arthropoda; class Insecta; order Zygentoma; family Lepismatidae; genus Lepisma; species Lepisma saccharinum. Next base: position 208,700 of record JAGDQP010000068.1, read on the forward strand.
ACCGCTTGGTTCTTTTGAGAGAAGAAAAACACTATATAAACACATTGCCCACAGGGGTTTTGCAGATATAACGATACTGATGAAAAAGAATATAGCCAATAAGTGGGGAATACGCCCAATAGACATGAAATAAAATATGGTAATTGGTTCAGAAGCGTTTTCGAATAAACATTTCCTGTCGTTTTGGATTTTTTTTTCTCTCCGTTTGTTGTTAACTGAATAGGCTTGGCTGCCCAGTTCGAATCGTTGTCCATGTATGAGTAGGAGTTACATTTTTCATTTTTCACAAGCGAAACAACAACAATTGGGTAGGTGAAAAGAAGCCAATTCTGATGTGTTTTGTAAAACTCAAACCAAAATTCTGTCACAGCGAAGAAAGTAAAAGACCACCCTTGATGGTCAACGAATGCAAGACTGAGTACAGTCACCAAAGAACGTATTCTGTAAATGTTCCAAGATTATTATTATTATTTTAATGACTTGTGTTGTTGAGTTTGTATTAACGTTGTAAACGAGCTGGTGGGCTAAGAACTGGATCTACAGCTTTTGGTACACTGGGCTCCGATTCCCTTCGTTTAATGGACTTCTCCGATTCCTTTCACAGAGACTAGAAAGACAGGTATGGCCTAAGCCGTTAGATGTCACAATGCGTGTCATGTAACTGACTAACAAGTAAAGGTTCTCTCCCAACAATCGGGAATCCGGGAACTGCGCAGATATTTAGATAGAGGAGAGTCACGAAGGAATACTGGCAAAATCTGCCGTTCCGACAGCAAAGGGTAAATCCAATATGGCCGCCTAAAGGCCATTCCAATAAAATTTTGCAAGCAACGTCGCACCCACTTCCCGTTGACAGATTGACTTAATATTTTGCAGACTGATGTATTTCCAAATACAACACATTTGTTGGATCGAAATGTCTCGGAAGTCGCCAAAGTGAATCTTATATGGCCACCCAAAATTTGCTAAACGACTTGTGCTAGAAAAAAGAATTTTGGTATGAAAGTACAGTATAACTAGACGTTTACGAAAGTATTAAACTGTTCAAAATGTCGCCATCTTAAATCCAATATAGCGGCCATGTTGGCTTCAAGGTGGGGACATTGTGAATAGTTTGTAATGTTTTTATAAACTGCTAGTGATAATACAATTTTATATCAAATCTCGGTTTTGCAGCACGAGCTGTTTGCTAACAGACTTTGGACGGCCATATTGGTTTGAAGATGGCAACATTTTGAACAGATTAATAATTTTTGTAAACGTCTAGTCATACTGTAATTTCATACCAAAATTCGTTTTTCTAGCACGAGTCGTTAAGAAAATGACATTTTGGGTGGCCATATTGGATTCAATATGGCGACTTCCGAGACATTTCAAATCCAACAAATGTGTTGTATTGGAAATACATCAGCCTGCAACGTATTAAGTCAATCTGTCAACTGGAAGTGGGTGCGACGTTGCTTGCAAAAATTGATTGTAATGACTTTTGAGGGGGTCATATTGGATTTATCCTTTTCTGTCGGAACGGCAGATTTTGCCAGTATTCCTTCGTGACCTTCCTCTGGTCTAAATATATGCGCAGTTCCCCGATCCCCGATTGTTGGGAGAGGATCTTTACTTGTAAGGCATAGCTCCATGTCTGCCTGATAAATGTGTGTTAAATATATAACACGTAAGTTCCCATCTAATATTGGCCTCCCAACGTCGTTTCAGCCTTCCCAACGGTCTTTCTCCCTCCGGGTTTCCAAGCAAGATGGAATGTACTCTTCGTTTTTCTCCTATGCGAAGATTTTCATAGTTTTTTTTCTTCACTTTCCGTGCTACTTGGCGTTACAACCTTCCTTTATTAATATATATTTATTTATTTATTGCATTCACTTAATTTTAGTGTGTGTGTTACGTTTTATTTGCGTGATGTTTATACTATAAATTTATTATAGGAAGCTTCGTTTCCTGTTTTGTAGGCGGTAGTGCTATTGCATTCTTTTATTTCATCTATTAATATCAGTGTGTAATCATAATTTGCTCTATAATTTATACCGGAATTATAATGGATTTTTCCATTGGAATGAGTAACATTTACCGATTTATTTTCAGAATTTGAGATGGATTAGTTTCATTTCGTTAAAGGTTGCATTTGTTTTTTTGTTAAGATTAAAAAAAAAAAAAAAAGAAATAAAAAAAAATCTTGCTAAGGTTGTCGTGATACTTTTACGTGATCAACATGTCTTTCATTTTCTTGTGTCAGACGAGTCTTTTCCAAACGGATGGAAGATATTTTCGGGCGAAACAAGATTGAGAGCAGAATAGCGTGTATTGTAGTGGGGTTCTTTACTAAATGTAGTTTGCTTCTCCTGTCAAGAAAAAGCAATAAAAATTGCGGCGCTGTTCTTCTTTTAAGGAATTTTCATCTCGTGATTTTTATTAAGTTGGAAGTGGATTATATGGACTCTTCCTTGGCAGTGTTCTGGATTGAATGTTTCTGGTACGGAAAGAATTTATCCTAGGTTGTTGCAGTTAGTAGGAAATGATTGTTTTATTATTCTAATGTTATGAAGAGACAGTAGTGAATATACTCTCCAGTTGTATCTATACGTAGATATAGTCTAAATACTTTTACAAACGCCAGTTTACATCAGTATCTAACATACAAAGCAGGACAGAACCAACACAGAGAAGTGATTTAGATATACAGAAATAACAAATGTATGTACGAGGAAATTCAGGAAAAGAAAAGACCAGATTCAATGTCAGTTTCTTACTACTCATGATTTTAGGTGATCGCCGATAGGGAACTGGTACAGAAATTCAGGAGCTCCGAACCAGTCTGACCAGTCATACTATGGATTCCATTCTTTTTCTTCACAGTAATCGACGATGATTGAACTTGAGGACTCGGAGCAGGCTATGGATTGGAGTCTGACTGAGATGATATACTTGTATTACAATATATCCATGAAAATTTTCACAACTGGACATAAACATGTTTATTAGTAAATTACTAGGAGTCGCAGTTGCTAAGGTGGTAACTGGCTCATTGCGGTTCAAATCCCAGTCAAGTACGCTGGAGACTTCTCTTCAGTGTTCTTATACCTGGCGCTATGAGGTACATTTTGAGTACGAGGGTGTCCTTGGTATTCCTGGGCAGCTCGGGACGTAAAGGCGTTCCATCGTAGGACTGACCACCTCATTTTTCTTCGTATGCTGTTGGTCGAGAATGTGCCACAATCCCCATGCGCCGTACACGGTGCGTGTGGATCTCAAGGGGATATCTTTACCTTATTGTGTATTATTTATTTATTTATTTACTCGCCTCTCACAGAGCAGTTGCTCCAATAAAGATAGCTGTTACCTGTTACAATCACCGTGTTTAAAACAATATACATTTTACAACTGACAGGTATTATACATATGTTGAAAACAAGCAACAGTGCCTAAAATACAAACTACAAATTCAAATTAATAGAATATAATACGATTATACACAATACACACGCACATACCGAGACATAACTGGACTATATATATTTCGTGAAAATAATAATAATAAAATATTAGAGAAGAGACAACTTGTATATAGAAGAGTATATAAATATAGTATACATTTAACATATCAGATTATGAATTCATGATTAAAGGAATAATAAAGAATGAAGAATGAAGAAACGGTATTAGAGACAATAATAATAATAATAAGAGATATACGTGGAAACTTTACTATTTTATTTGTTACCTAATACTCATTTAATATTTCTACCATTGTTTTCTAAATGAAATAAAACTGTTTTCTTAAAATATTGTGTTATATTCAGCAGGGCAGTGCCGCTGCTGTGGGAAGCTGGAAAGATCGGTAAACTGCCCGAGTTGTGTTGCTGCCCCTTTCCCGTATATTGCTGGTGAAGCCTAAATTTCTTGTGAATGGGAGAAATTGAAACTGATTTCTACAGATTCGATGTTATCTTCTCTGAGATGTCTTGAGAGTGGGGGTGGAAGAGATCGCCCAAGACGCAATAAGCAATATTTTTCTTCCCGTCACCCGTGACCGGATAGATGATTATAAAAAAGTAAAATTACAATTCTGAGATTATTAGTATATTTATGTAATTCGGAACCATTTCGTGTTCATTTAATTAGTAAACAGGCTCGGACCAAAAAGCAAAAAACATATTTTAAAATTCGATCGGGTCTCACATATTAAATTGACGGTCCGGGCGTGAAAAAACAGCTCTGCAGACCTCTGCAATTTTCGAAAAATAACTTATAAATATCAGTTGTATGCTAAATTCATATCTGGTTCAAAAGAAAAATTGACGTCAAATTACTAGAGCTATATTTTATTTTTGGTATGTGTTTCATGTACTTCCTTCGTTCGTGCATTCGGCGTGGGCGTATTTTGAACCCTGAAATAAATTTTGTGACTGCTGCAACTTAAAATTTCTTTCGCGAAGATTCGTTTCGAGAATCAAAAGAGTCCGTAGTTGAATAAATTTAAGTATCAGAAGAAGGTTAATATTGTTGCGAAACTTTGTTTCGTCAACTCTGTCGGAGAGATGCGGGTGATTTACTTCGGTTAGAGAACTGAAAGTAGTCTTTTGGGTGTGGCGGTTCTCGTCGAACCTTTTATTTCCTCCTCTCAGTTCTCTGTCCGTTTCCCCTTCAGGAAAACTCTCTTAGCTATTTATAGTTGTATCCTGAATATCGATTTATTGAAGTAAAACTCTGTGAAGGGTAGAATCTGACAGCACTGTTTGCTTTCTCTTCCGAAGTGACCGCTGCTTTTGTCATCTCTATTTGCGTGAGAAGCCCTGAAACCCAACAGTCGACTGCTCTGGATTTGAAAATGCTCCTCCCCTTTTATCCCGGACCTTAGATGCTAGTGTTCTCTTCTTGGAACCGATTTGCCACTAGATGTGGAAAGGGGTGGAGTCAATGAACTAACATCTCCCCCCGATCGACTTCGGCGCTGCTCCTCGATTCGGGCCGTTTAAATTGCTTCTTGGACCATTCTTATGGTGATGCCTGAATCCACTTGAGATAACATTGCTGTAGCGTTTTAATACAGTGCCAAATACGGGGAAGAAATGTAGGAGTTTATTTAACACTTAAATATGATTCGGAATACGAAGTATGCAATTTCACAACATAAGTGCATTTCCTACGTGCCTTGAATTTGAACTAGGATGGCGCTAAGCACCACGTTAAGAAGTCAAAATAAGGTAGATTCTTGTTGTTGTTGTTACAATTACATACAGAAGAATCTTGTTCTCGAATATTCTAGGATCTTTTAATGTGCGAACATAATTTCAGAATAAAACGTTCTAACTATATCGCCACTTCTCATTTATCCATTGTGTAATAATTTGCGTTGGAACACTTTGCTCATTGTATAAAAAATAATTAATGAGACACACAAAGTAACAGTTTATTCTAACAAGGTAAGTACCCGATTCGATAGCTCCCGATTTCGTTCGAAGTTGCAGAAGAAATGCAGACCAATGTGCAAGACAGTACAGTGCAAGCGTTGCATTCGCAAACGCGCGCATGCGCTGTTTTGAACTTGCACCCTAAGTAGCGTTGTGGGGTGTATATATCGCCGGCTGGTGGGGAAAAGGGGTTAAAGGACGTCCATTTTCTTCTTCAAAAGCGAAATTTAAAACATAGGAGTAGTTTTTTCAACGATCAACTTCAGATTCTACCTTCCTTGATGTGTGCACTTATTCCTTTTTCCGTCAGTTGGTGAAATGGAGTAAGGACTACCTAGCGGACGTTATGGTCGAAAAAAAAATGAAAAGATATCAAAGGTAGGTGAGATATTGACGGAAAAGTATTCACAAACTATGGGCTGAAGTGATAATGCGACTGGTCAGTAAAATCATCGAAGAAGCGGAAATTGAACTACACACACATCTTATAAATACAATAGAGTTGCAATCGTTAACATAGCATTCGTGGAAAACAATATTAAAACTCATTGACATTTCTGAAAACTTAACGTAGTTCGACCTTGTGTAATCACGCCTGTTTTATTACGGAGGGGCCGAAATTTTGGTTCTGATTTTTCAAATGCATTTTCATGGTAAAGAAACAATTATTCAGTTTATGTTGTTTCTCTTCCTAGAAAGTTAGTCCGTACAGTTTCTGGATAAGATAAGATAAAATGAATTTTAAGGGCGATAACAGCACTATGGCTAGAATTTCTGGAATACGTGGGTACATTATTTTATACTGTCTACGGTCCGGTGTTTGGTTCTCGGTGGGGATACAGGTGGTTCGGAGTCCACGTTAAACTATAGGTCCTGCTTTTACGACGTCATCTTTATCGAATGGAAGACAATGGCAAACCACCATCTGTTCATCTGCCCAGGGACCTTAGGGTTAGATCTTCCCTTTGGGCAGAACACCCATTATCATGATCAAAGATGTTCATATCAAGTGGTTAGCGAAATTTCGATGTTTCGCGGCGGATAATATCAGTAATGAGAGTTTGCTTCTGTGGGGCATACGCATACAAAACTTAGCCCGTTTGTCATGTTCATGACTCGAGCAATGAAAGAGAATAGACACGATATTCAGGTGCGAATGTAATCCAACCATTTCTGAACGTGAAGTTTCGTCAACTTACCGGAAGTACTTGTTGTGATATAATTAGTTTGTAGTGTGTTGTTACTGATTGTTTCTGCAACGGGTGGTCTAAACGCTTGACATCATTTCGAAATCATTCATTGCCTAATGATAACTTGAATTTGTTTAGAGCGCTTATCATAATTCTCACACACTACATCCAAAGAGCGGAATTCCGCTCAATATGAGCGGAATATTTCATCTTTTGTGAGCGGAAAGAGTGAACATTCTTTTAGAGTGAATTTTCATCTGAGAAAAGCTGAAAAATTTCGTCTCGAAAAAAGATGGGATGGGATCTGTGGTAGTCCTTTTCGATGGGAACGTAGACATAATATAATATAGGTGCATTTCTATCTATTCAAATAAAGTTTTCATGTTTTGAACAGGAAAAGGACATAATAAAATGTTTAAAATGTAAAAAGATGCAAAGGAGAACATTTATTCGTAAGTAATATGATGAAAATTATGAAAGAACATAATATACTTATGAAAGAAAATGAATTAAAAGAACTTAATCTCGGGGAGATTTGAACTCGGTACCTTCAGGCCAGCTATCCATGCCTTAACCCCTCAAGTAGCCATCCAACTGGGAGAGTACTCTCCTTCGAAGTTGGTTTCCTTCGTCTCGTCAGGAACTTGAGAACAACGTTCAAAATTTTTCTTGTACAAATTTCTGATATATTTTTGTCACTGAGAAAAGTTTTCAGGTTTTCTGTTGTCATTTTTATCTAAACGCAACACAATAAATTTCACAGGATGGCTTCGTCTTTTGATAACCTTCGGAGTAACAAGTGGCGGAGAACAAACTTTACTAGTAGCCATGATGCAATCCTAAACAGATGAGAAGGAAACCACTCTGAAAAGATGATAAATCGCTCTTTCAAGTCTGGTAAATGAATTACTTCCAAAAGCATCGGAATTCCGTCTGTAAAGATCACATTTTCCATCCACAGTTATTACTTCCAAGTTCTATAATGAATGCTCTTTTTACATTTTCGCACTCCCCATCACTTGTCGACTTCTTTACTAGTACAGAAGTCATTTGAATTTAATATTTTAGGCAACTTTGGCTCAGGCCAGTACAGAAGTCATGTTTTCACAATACAAAATAATAGACTATTAGTAATGTACGAGCGAACTACTTTGCGCTGTGCAATAGATCTGTATAGTGTAGTGATACTCTCGAGCTTTTCGTGCGATCGGTCTCGGGTGTGATTCCTGGTAGAGGTTCCTAATCCAGCTTCGTTATGACTGTTGGGATTTACTTGAGAAGTAATGAACTCCAGTCTCGAAAGCCAGGTAAAGCGATAATGGTGGATCTGTGCGTTCACCGTGTGACACTCTCTTCGAGGAAGAGCTTCTTAGCAGTCCAAGGACTCATACAGGCTGTACAGACAGGGACTTCAGTATAGTACATCCCAAGTTGGATTGCAGTTATATTACAGAATAGCTCGGGACTTTTTTCGTTATTGTTTAATCAAATCTTTGAAATGAGTGAAGAATCGAGAACTTTCGTTTGAGAGGTTAGTCTCGTGCCACATCCTATATCGACTTGCAAAAGAGGAAGAATGACTTTTTCCTTTCTCTTCTGCCTTGCTTATTTTTTTTCACTTTCGAGAGTTTTATTGCCTTGTCTTTGTTCGTTTCCTTTGTAAAGCCCTCAGGATCTGTATGCTGCAACTAATTCAATGAACGTTGAGTCTAAATGATCTTGATTTTTTTGTAAGTCTGTTTCCTTTTCACCCCCTCCCATTTCCTCTGTCTCATTTTTTTTCTTTTATGCTGCTTTATTCTTCTATCTCGCTCACAAACATCAGCCAAATACGGCTTCTAAGTCAAGAAGGATAACTTGAAGCAAGAGTTCAAAGAAAAGCAGGTTGTTGGAAGAAGGGGGGTCGAAGAGAAGAAAAAGGGATAGACTATAGTTATTAATGCAGTTCGTAGTAGATGCTCTTTCGTCGGCACAAATCACTTCTAAATGGCTAAAGAGTTTCATAAGTCTTCTCTTGAAAAATTAACGTGGCCAGGGAAACGAGGCCTTTGCTCACGGGTTTTCTTTTCTTTTTTTTTTTTAAAAAAAAGAAGCATCATGGGAAGGGGGAGATCGAAATGAGTTTGAATCGTGAAAGAAAGTGAAAGGAGGGTGAAACGTAAAAAATTGCGTAGGTGGGGAAATAAAAAATACTGAGGTTTGGAGGAAGAGGGGGGGGGGGGAGAGACCTTTGGAAAGTTAAAAAAAATCAGGAAGGGAGAACAGTTAATCAAATGTATAGTTATTAAGTATAGAGTACTATTCCGTTTCGGTATTTGGTCTTGACTTTGTAAACAAGTACAGTATAGTGAATAGTAGTAGTTCTGGGATAAATCAGCCAATGAATTCTATTGTGCCTTTCAGCGTTTCCAGATTAAGGTCGTGTTTTCAGATTAAGGTCGTGTTTTCTAAGCGCTGGCCATGCAGTAGAATTTACCTGGTTGATTCTTTACCCGTGAATAACTTTCGAGTGTAAGCCGCCAGAAGAGGAGACCTTTGCTTCCTAATTCATGTCCTTTGGCGTTTGCTAGCCGATGATATTCAATATAGTATGTCTAAGTTTAGAAATGATTACTAAGTATGACTGACTTGAAGTGTGCGAAATACGGTGTAAAAAATGTATAATATGTGTAAATGTTTTACCGTGTAGTAGTGTTCTGTTTGCAATAAGCGAAATGTAATAAGATATTTCTCCTTCTTTTCAGGTGAGTGAATGTGTAGCTGTTGAGAATGTCTGCCCTTCAGAGAAAGATATACGTAATGTATTCGATCTATATAATTTTTTTGTTTGAACTTAATATTTGTGAACCGTGTTTCATGTGTCACGTATTTCTATGTCAAAACGTTATCAGTAGAGTACATGGATGCTCAAGTAGTTGAATCTCTTCTGTCCCACCTATGCAGCAACACCCGAAGAGAAACGTTAATTATCTGCTTATAGAGCTTGATGTTAGCATCTCCAGTAGTTCACATGTTTTATGTGATTTTCCACTTTTGTTGCACTGTATACTCTGTCTTTCTTTAGTACTCTGTCCATGGGACGAAAAAGATAATTGAGCAACTCTGCGGTCTGAAAATACTGCCTAGTTTGTCAGCCAGTGACGAGATGATATCTTAACTGGAACTAACGAGGTACCTTTGCCTAGTCTGATTGATCTCGGGGTGGACGCTCTCGCTTTTTGTGTTCGTGGTCACGGGTTCAATTCCCGCGTGGGTCTAGTGCACGGAGTGGTTCGGAGCCCACTTTATAAAAAAAAACTGTAGGCATCGTTCTTATATGTTCGTGTAGGATGGTAATAACAATTCATTCAAACCTAGTACTGATTCGTAGTCAGCGACATTCACCTCTAGACCGCATGGCTTGGGAGAACACTTTTATTTTAATGTATAATGATTGTTCTACGTTCTTATTTCCGAGTTATGGATATGTTCTAGATTTGATGAAAGATTTTTGTGATAAACGTCAGGTGCCTTATTCGAGTTGCAATTATTTGAATTAAATTTGAATTTTATTTATGGTATTTATTGCAGTTATTCGTATTGTGTCACTTGGAATTGACGCTTGAAAGCCAAAATGTGGAGGAATTCTCCAAGCTCGCGCATTCAAAACTTGTCTAGCATATGGATGTTCGTGGATTTTAACAAATATTATACTCGTAATCGTGTGGGAACGAAACCAAAAAGTTACTAAAATACTAAATAAAGTTTACCACAGTTACATGGCGGAATTTTTATTGTAAACTAGCTGACTGACCCGCCCTGTGAAACAAAGCTAATGAAGCAGTGATATCCTTGTGGAAAAATAATTCGCCGCTGTGATAGCGACACCTTTTTTGTGTGTAGTTTTCCGCTCTTATATAAACTGGTAGAGGTATTTTGGAAGAAAAAAGAATAATCATCCCTATATGCAACGCGAGCAACACAGGGGTCGCGCTGGTTGCATATGTAGTGTAGGTAGCGTACGGAGGTCAGAATTAAATTTAAGGGCGCCGGAGATAAAAGATTAACTTTTCGACTCGGACGTCTTGAGGGGTGTCATATGCCCTTTTCCGGTTCAAAGTATTGATAAGCACAGGCATTTTCCAAAGATTTGGATTTGTATAGGACTAAGTGGACTGATGCGTTAGCTTAGCTTTCCAAAAGTCGTGGGTTTGATCCCAGCCGCCGGTTAACCTGACTGAGATATTTCCTGTCACACCAAGCTAATGCCGGGAACTAGACCATGGCCGATTTCTTTCCCACATCCTCTCCCTATCCCGGCCTTAATCATAGTTGCCATAAATGAAATCTGGTTCAAATTTATAAAGGAACTAGCTGATTTGCCCATCCGTTGGTGCGGGTGAATAAAGTTTCGACCCAAGAATTTTCATGTCAAATATCAAGCTTGTAGGTCCCGCGTTTTCCGAGTTACACCCCGCATTTTACCGCCTTTGAGTGCTGTAATTATCTTTCATCTGTTTAGGTCCTGTGGAATATGTTTGCCAAATTTTGATCGAATCCGTCAAGAGTTGTGAAATTGTTTAGCGTTCAGACAGACAGACTCTTAGTTTTTATGTAGATGATTCATCTACGAAAAAAAGGGGGGCTGATTGTTAGGAACATGTTATGCAAGTCTCGTTTTGTAAGAGTCCACAGTAGTTAGGAATTTTCGCCCATCGCCCTTGTAATGAAAGAACACGAACTCCGGTTCACGGTGAAAACATATTGGTCGTAATGGTTCTTAAATCACTTTAACAGTAGGGTCCTCGGATTGTAAATCGGGTTTCGGGTTGAACACCAATACGATTATTTATCATCATCGTACTAATTTTTTAATTCTCTTGTTTCAGGTTCTGAGTTCACTGTTGACTTGATCTAATCTTTTGTTTGATAAGTAGATAATGAAAACATCTTTTAGAATTATTGTACTAAATTGCCTGAAAACCTATACACTTGATAGAAATTGTATTGTTTAAGATGGGGAGGGTAAATGCGATCGGAGACGGGAGTAGAGTGCTGGTCGTTTCTCTTTAAGTGTGCGAGTACTTGAGCATCATTTGTTTCGTTGTATGTTCATTGATTTTTTGCTCTCTTGGCCTGAAATATGTATTCGTAGTAGTAGTTTATTGAAATTTGATATTACCATTGTTTAAGGAAAACAACGACTTGGGATGAGGGGGGCGATGTGGCTTCTTTCTCACCCTTTACTCTCTCAAGTGGCCTCGAGAGAAGTAAGTGAAGTCAGTGAATTGTTGTGATGAATTTCTGTGGCGTTGAATACACCGCTGTGCTGAAAACGAAGTTTCGTCGCGTTTCTAACCAGTAGAAAGAGAAGGGAGAAGGTGTTCCCTGGAGGAGAATTGCTGTTGTGTTTGTTGAAAAGTTGCAATGTCAAAAGAAATTTCCTCTATTTAGAGAACAATTTTTTACTACACTTTTATGTAGAGAATACAAAGTTCGTTTTAGAATCACAGTTCTTGTATCCCACAGAGTATCGTGACGTGTGTAGTGTCAGTTTCTGAAAAATAATGCGTGCTGCCTCCAGTCAGATGAGCCAAAAACCAGTCAGGGTCCTGTGTATTTCAGTTTGCTTTTGAAATAATTTGATAGAAACAACTGTGTGTATAATTTAGTTTAGAATAACTGTCACGTCAGTTTGAAATCCGAATTCTACAACAAGTTTTCTGACTCAGGCTGTTTGAATTGAATTTATTTTAAGCCCTTGAGGCAACTATGGCTCAGGCCGTAGTCAATGGATGATGATGGGATGAATTTGTGGAATGAAGAAAGTGGGAGGAAACGGGAGCACCCCGAGAAAACCCACGCACACGGTGTTTGTCTACCACATAACCCACATGGCATGAGCAGGGATCGATCCGAGGACCCCTAGCACCAGAGGTGAGCGCTCTACCAACTGAGCCACCGTGGCCCGCTCTGGTTGTTTTGAGTATACTGTAATTTCCTTTGAGTAAAGATTTTTCTGTTAGTAATAAGGCCTATTCATGTTCCTAAAAATAATATTTGTTTTGTTTTGAGGTGAAGATTTAGTTTGAAGTGTACACTGTAAAAAATGAATTTACTGTGCATAAGTACACCCTTAATAGGAATTATCTTTTATTAATTTGAGCACACCTTAAGTGTACTAATATATGAGGAAACGGGTTTTTACAAATAAGAATGTATTAGTAAGCGTTTCTTGTAGTCTAGGGAAAAGAATGAAGACGGAGGGTTGAACCCGTCTTCTTCCGTAGTTAGACTAATACCTTAACCAACTGAGTTTCCTAGAACATGCTAGCTGCGGTGTATTTTCTCGTTGATGCGCATGCGCAGGTACATGTTGAAAACATGTTGTGAACAAGACGTGTATCCCCACAAATATATATATTTCAGAAAATAATGATACACTTACAACAGTTCTTGTACATATTTTGTGTACTTATTATGCACAAAACTAGTACATGTTCGGAGGTGATATGTATAAATAGTGAAAAAGAAATGTTTCTCAGTGTGAGGAAAGTATTTACACACAACAGTACCAAGTAAATGTGATGGTGTATATTAGAGCATCAGAATCTCTGCTTTAATAAGGACGTATACGTCTCTTGTATTGAATTATTTGGCCGCATAATATGATATTTTCATACTTGTAAACTGTAAAGCTCTGGCATAACTTACGACATCGGATTTTCATTGAAATCAACGTACCCTGTGGTAAACGTGTCGTTGTGGACTTTTTCTGAACGCTTTGGTAACATTTTTCTCTTCAGCTGTTAAAATAGCGAGAAGAGACGGCACCAGAGGTAACTATTTCTGCTTTCTCCCCTTTCTTCTCTCTCTCGCGCTCTTTCTCTGGGCGGAAATGCGAGAGAATTTGAGAGGAAGAAAAAAATTTCCGTCTAGGATCATGATCGAGTTACAGGGATGGCTGACTATATGGTTATTGATTGTATTTGTGGCTGGAGGGTGAGAAAAGTCGACTGCAGATTGGGTTGTCAAGAGTCCCCTAGGTAGACGGGAGAAAAAAAAATAGAATCCGTATCGCGTGCGGAACGGCCTTTCTGGAAATGGGTGTTCTTGAAGGTGTGAAGGTGTTCGTGTGACGGCGTGAAACTTTGAAGTGTAGTTTGCTTAACACTTGATGCTGATGAGGTTTTACAACGGGTCAGCACAATAATCTTTTGGGTTGTTCCGAGCTCGTTTCCAGAGTTTGAATCGCACTTAAGAAAGTAAGTCAGGTGGTGCGAAGTGCATGACTTGACAGGTGCAAATGAAGATGGATGATATTTATGCAGCCATGCGAGCAGTAGTGTGAATTCAATTACATTTTGCACAGATAATCTTATGAAGCCGGATCTAAAATGGTAATATGGAGTTTTAAGTGGTCTTTTAGAACTGTGTCCGCTAAAGAACGGACAAAGTATTAAAAAAAAAAGCCTCAAATAGTCTTCAGGCATGATGGAAACAATTGTAATTTTTTAAGTACACTGTTTATTTGTTTTGCTTTGCCATTGATAATCTCTCATTCGTGGTTATATAGTCTCCGTCGGAATACTCGAAGTACGTATGATATTCGCCAACAGATATATTTGTTTAACCCATTGGTAACGGTAGCTGATACCATATATGTACTTTAATAACTATTTTAAATACATCTTCGCCAATTTTGGTAGTTGCTAAATTATCAAGAGGAGGTAGTAGTTTTTGAAATTTTATTTGCGTTCTAGAAATAAAATTTTCGAATTAAATTTAACTAATTTTTCAGCTAGTGCATGTTGAAATGGCTTTAAAAATAAATAAAAGCTTTTATCATTCATGGAAATGAAGAAACTTACAGTAAAGTTCTCAAGCAACAAAAACAATGTCTGTGTTCAGAGAGAAATTCCAAACCCTGTCCCCTCGTTCAGTTAGTAATATCACAGACTTCGGATCGGCAATTGCGACACGCTTGTTCGAGCCTTGCCATCCTTATTGAGATCTTCCATAATTGTCTACAGTTTCCCAGGAATCGGAATGATATCTCAACCAAGGACCTGGCCGTCACCTTTACTATTCCTGCCTCTGGGAGAGTCATAACTGTGGAACATCATTCCTCTGGCCTGACGGGCTGAGGCCACAAGTTGCCAGTCCAATTCCTAAAATATATTATAGAATACATGCTATAAATTCGGAGAAAACGCAGATGACAGATCTTGAGCTAAGCCTTTTGCCTCTGTTATGTTGTAGTAAATTCCTTTAGCCTTAAGTTGTCTTGATTTAATTTGTTGTGAAGTTTCTAATTGATGATTAATAAAACTTCCGATAAGCGAAATTGCAATATGTTCTAACAAACTGAATACAACTCGTAAGCGGAAAATGCATACATGTGTCGTCATGACAGCTGTATAACTATGGCAGTAACGTGAGGCATACCATAAATAAGATTGTCGAACATTGTTTTTTACAGTGTAGTGCAGTTCGGATTTCATAATGTGTAGTTATTTTTCAGCGTAAAACAACTTTTTTTTTTTTAGTGCCTCAATCAACCTGTGTTGGAATTTAAGTCGGGGAAACGTTATAATTATCTTATTTGATACGCACATGGCAGATGTGATAATTTATTGTCGGACTTGTACTGGACTGTTTTCAAATCAATCGAATTTAAAGGCCAAGATTTTTTTTTAACATCTGACAGCGGATAAACTTACTGGATTGTCCTAGGAATTTCGTCTTCCCATTATCACTACTTCTTATACCAGTTTGTTACTTTGAATTTGGTCTTTTTCGTACATGCTTTGGTCTGAAATCGTATTCTCTATATAAATAGTCGCGAGGTTCAAGTTCTACAAGTATCACTTTGGAGTTTGGGAACTGGCTCTCGACTCATCGATGAGGATTACTAATGCAAGAGAGAGTTAAAAAACAGTTTATTCCTCATACCTTTTTGCTAGGACATTCTTTCCAATGTGTAGTTTGATCTGAAAACAGCCACAGAAAATAAAATATCTGAAGTTGGTTATATATCACCACAATTTTTTGTTACATCATCCACACACCAAAGTTTAAAAATCGTAGAAAAATTTTGAGTTTGCTGGTTGCCAGTACAGTTGATGTAACCTCAGGACTGGAAACATTTTCCAAATATTTTGTAGAGAGAGACGTATCAGATTGGCTTGCATAGATGTCATTCTGCCCAATTTCGTGTAGCTGATTCATCTGGATACAAACGCTCGTGCAAAAGGCATTTATGTTTCGTACCAACTGGTAGGTTCCTACAACCTTCAAACTACAAACTTCCTTTATTGCATTTGTTCTTGTCCAGGTCTTCTGGTAATTACTTTACTGTCTAAAAATGGTTTCACAGTTCGGCCGTCCGATGCGATTCACCTAGCCACCCGTACTACTTGTAACTGGCAAGAATGGCCAGGAGACAACCAGTTGAGAATTGACGATGGTTTCATTCTGTCGTAGCCTCAGATCCAGGCGAGATGTTTACTAATTTCTTCTCAGTGCCCCGGCTTACTTTGGGAAAAGAGATAAAAACTGACGTTAAAAGATATCTCACATCGACGTTTTGAAAGGCGATAAACCCTTCCTGTTGTTGCCAGTACATGATCTTCGACTTGTTTCGTGCTGTAGATTGCTGGACTTGGGGAAGACATTTTTAGTTGTTGAGTACCTCCTGACGTCTCATGGTGCGTCAAACTATCTACGTAACAAGGGGCAGAGCATCAAAGAGGTGAGTGAGAATCTCTGTCAAATCTGTGGGCCTGTTGCGCAGATATGTTTTTCTTTTTTTAATTTATAATGTTGCATTTCAAACAGACTCAGCTAAATTGAAAGTTTTGTTAATTGAGAATGGTATTATCTTGTTTTGAAAATAACTTAAATGTTACGGCAGTAACAATGCACTCGCTTGTTCCCTTCAGTTTATTATAACGTTATAAATAGTAAAGTACAAAGTGCGTGCTAGTTTTATTATGGAATTAAATCCAGGCCTGAATATTTCCATGGTATGAAAGAAGGATTGCTGTTGAAACAAGAAACCTTTTACGTCCATGTAGGTTGATTGTTGACATGAACATCAATCAGCGGTCAGAATGTTTTTTGTATTAGTCAGAAGCACATTTCACAGTAACAGGAAATTGTGCGTGTAGATGCAGTTACGTTTTGATCTTACTGTTCTTCGGGGAGTTGACTGGAATCAATAGGATAAAGGGTCATGCGTGCGTTTCTTTGAATGATCACCTGTGTCGTTTAAAATCTCAGCATAATTTTGGTCTGTCTTCTTGGAATACATTAAGAAGAATTCACTTTATAGTGTTTTTTTTTATTCTTTATTGTTTTTTTCTGTTTGTTTTTTATGCCCATAAGAAGGTGATAAATTTTCCAGCGCCAGACCTGGAATCACTGCTGGGCACGCGAGATTTCAAAATTAAATTCTCAGATTCTGACACGTAAGACCCATCCTGTGCCTGGGATGGTTTTTGAGGGAAGGAAGGGTTGGAGGAGGCGGAAGCAAGCAAGACGCAGGAGTAGACAGGAGCGGAATGTAATTAATTGAGTGAACACAGACAGAGAAAGAGAGAAGGAAAGAGGAAGAAGAAAGTTTTCAGCACAACAGTTTTAATTAATGCATTTCTTTATGTACAATTCTCGTTCTTTGGAATATTTTCTCATTCCCACCTCCTTGGGCGCTGCTTTGCTTATTCACTCATCCTACAGAAGAAATTTCATTTCTGGAATCCCAATTATTGTCGTTTCCTAAAAGGAAAAGAAAAGTATTTTTAACTGGTCTTCTCTAAATACTTTATCTATGTCCACATTCTATAGCTGTTCTTTAGCCATTCTGTCAGATGATTTCTGAATACCATGTTAATTCGATCCGAGGCATTACATTGTTTTCTTGTTGCTACTTGCTTAGGGTGACCAGATTATCAG
Organism: Lepisma saccharinum; assembly: GCA_022664845.1. Classification (NCBI taxonomy): domain Eukaryota; kingdom Metazoa; phylum Arthropoda; class Insecta; order Zygentoma; family Lepismatidae; genus Lepisma; species Lepisma saccharinum. The sequence continues at coordinate 226,248 of JAGDQP010000068.1, forward strand.
GGTTTCAAAGAGATTAACGCCTCTTTCCAAAGCATTAATTCAATAAATATCTGTCGCCAGTATTAAAAATCCTATGATTGAATAGAGTTAAAACTGCGTTATTGATGTGTGGTAGCAATACGTTATGGATGTTATAAGTGAAGGTATTTCATATCTATGAGGAACAGTCAAATAAAAACTGTCCAAAAAGTTCCATTGAACACTTATTACATCAAAAGTAATATCCAAAACTGTTAATACATTTGTCCCACTGGGAGATAAGTCAGTCTCATCCTTGGGGAGAAAGAAGCTTCTTGGCTGCCTACTGAACCACATCTTTACTCGGACTCACACGTCCGTCTCTTTCCGATGCTAGCCAATGTCCAAGAATGCTGCTATTCGGCTCTCCAGAAATGTGGAAATCGCATGGGGCAGCAGACATGTGATGATGGATTTCTCGTCCTCCAGCTCCCTTAGCAGTCAAAAAGGGAACCGCATATCTCTGGTTCTTCTTACTGACCTCCATTTCTGATGCTGGATTTACACGGGTACCGCTAACCTTACTTCCAGCACAATAAACAAACGACTGGCGTGCAAGTTGTCTCTATGCTTTTCCGGGTCTCCAATAGATGTCAATAGAATTATCAAACTCCAGTGTTGTGAACTTGCGTGCCATGCCATTTATCGGACGAGGACGTGTGTTGACTGAGGAAAGATGTTGTTCCGCCGGCAGCCGAGAAGCTTCTTTGAGGATGGGATTTGACCCTCAAATCTCCCAGTGGTGAGGTAAGAAATATTCAGAGATACTATTTGGTGTCCAACCCGTTTTCATTTAACTGCCCTTCATATAAGGTTCCCCAATACCAGTACCATACTTCAGTCACATTTGAGTCTCTAGTAGTCAAGCAATACTTGCATATTGCGTGTAGATTTATCCATGGTAGGATTTGAGTATTCGAGCACGTGAGAGGAACAAAAATACCCATTCTAGAACCCTTTAGTTTACGAGTGTCAACATAGGGGAGTCTAACTTTCACTGATAACGTAGTTTATTGCATAAATTTCTTGAATTGATTTTATCACCTTTAGATATCTATGGATCAGGTCAGGATGGGGTTAGGGAATGATGCGTTAGGGACTCGGCCTAACTGGAAAGTATGATCACGGCATTTGCCTGGTGTGACTAATTAAAATCCTGGATAAACCTAAAGATGTTCGTCCACTGGTATCGAACCTCGTAAATACCAAGCCAACGCTCTACAAACTGAGCCAAGGCCACTTAGTAATAACAGAGTAGTTTGTGAAAGGCTCCTTCTGTTAGCATTGTAACCCTAGGTGTTACAGGAGTAACGTTTAGTTAACTTGAAGCTTTGCAGGAATGTGGTGGTGTTATATTTTAGTTTGGTTGTTTATGAACCATCATTTTGATTCTAATAAATGCTTTGCATTTGACGTTTATACGAGCGTGGCTTTTAGAGGCAAACATAACGATTTACATCTTTGTTTCGTGACTTCAGTCTGTTAAAGAATCAGCTGCAATATTCCCCCTTCATCAAAAGACAAAGTTAATCTAAATCATGCAATATACTGTATTGTAGAGAGGTATTTTCCTTGTTTGAGGATTACAAAGTTAGATGGCTATACTCAGCTATAACGGATTTTTTTTCTTGTGATATTGTGCAAGATTGTAATTCTAGGTCCTGTTTTGTGGTTTTGAAACATAATAATTCACTCTGAGACTTGTAGAAATTGGTGATACATATTAAAGAATCTGTAAAGACGTGTTTAATGTTATTACGTGTACGAACACCACTGAACTAAAGAAATCATTTGACACCCATTAACATGTATTCTTTTCATCCTAAATATTAATATATTTACTTTCTAAGGTTCGGAACACAAAGCTGTTCAGAAATTATCAAATAAAAATTCAAACATAAAAGTTTAACTTGTGTCTCCTATCGGTTTCCTGTTCGCAAATAGGAAGAAAAAGTGTCTAGACTACTCAACATATGCAAATTGAATTTCGTTTATGACCTCTAGGCATCTTTGACTCAATCAGGGATAGGGTAGGGGAGATGATAGAAAAGGTAGCGGGCAGGACGTTATTTAAAGTGTCATCCTGGCATTCGCCTGGCGAAACTCAGGTGGGTAAACTAGAAGATGTAAGTCAGGATAATCTACCGTAGGGTTCGAACCCATGTGTTTACCTACCCATTGTCCATCCAAAGTCCGCGACGTTACCGCCTGTACCACTAGAGTTGGATAGGCCTGTATCCGAATTGAAGCATATTATTTGTTACAATTTCATCTTTTTGTCAGGCGTGAATTGTTATCACTTACACGAACCGTGGAAGAAAGCAATCATTTCCTGCTTTGGCAACAAGTAGCCAAACTGATGCGGAACAGACATTAGTAAATTCCTTGACTTTTTGAGTTTTAATTCCGGATCCCCTGTCACTGTTACTCGACTGGTTTTCAACAAGTGCACTTTGAATGACTGATCGATTTACATCATTCATAAAATATATCCGGGACACGTGCATTTTCATAACAGACTTGTTCTCGACAGAAATACAGATGCTTATCAGAATAATGGAAACACCTGTAGTTGGCAACACGTCAGATGTATGGGTTGGCAGTGGTGTCGTGGCGACCGCATCGCCGGACTGCTGGTGGTGGTGTGTTAGGTCGGTCTCCATACTACGTCAGGCGTCGTGGAACATGAGTGTGCAGTGGCTGCAGCAGACGGAGGTAGTGTAAAATGGGAGACCTCTCAGAGTTTCAAAGAGGGCAAATTGTTGGTGCGCGGTTATGTGGAGTGAGTGTGACGGCAGTGGCTAGTGTGTTAGGTGTGTCGCCAGGGACAGTGTCGAAGGTGATGACGGCCTACACAACACACGGGAAAACCACATCGGGGAAGCGGAACAGTGGGCGGAAGAAAAGCATCAGTGACAGGGCACGCCGGGTATTAAAGCGCATTGTCACGCGGAACCGTCGTGCCACTGCGGCGCAAGTGACGGAGGAACTCAATCAGCACCTCCCCCAACCTGTTTCGACAATCACAGTCCGCCGCGAATTACATGACATGAACTTACGGGGTCGTGTTGCACGGGCCAAACCTCTCATCAGGGATCAGAACGCTTTAGCACGCCGCAAATGGTGCCGCGACCATGCAACTTGGACCGTTGACGACTGGAAACGTGTGGTATGGTCGGATGAGTCACCATTCACCCTATTCCAAACCACGGGCCGTGTTTATGTGTGGAGAACGCCCAAAGAAGCGTATGATCTGCAGTGTCTCCGCCCAACTGTGAAACATGGCGGCGGCACGGTGATGCTGTGGGCCGCAATATCATGGTTTTCATTGGGTGCTGTGGTCACACTTCGCGGACGCATCACTGCCAACGATTATGTCGCAATTTTAGGAGACCACTTGCATCCTATGGTCCGGATGTTGTTCCCGGACAATGACGCCATATTCCAGGATGATAATGTACCCATTCACACAGCTGGAGTTGTTGCAGCGTGGTTTGAGGAACATCGGGATGAAGTTCAACACCTCCCCTGGCCCGCACAATCCCGAGATCTCAACATAATTGAACATCTGTGGTCCATCTTGGAAACACGACTCCGGTGACGATTTCCACCTCCATCCTCTCTCACAGAACTGGCCGATGCCCTGCACGAGGAATGGTGTAATATTCCACTTACTACCATTCACGACCTCTATGCCTCCATCCCACGTCGCATCAAGGCTGTTCTGAAGGCGAAAGGTGGCCCGACACCATATTAATCTGGTAAGTTGCACTTTCGTTCAGGTGTTTCCATTATTCTGATAAGCATCTGTATCTTTTAAATGCTAATATTATCGAAATGTTAAATTAAAAATAAATTAGAACAAAATCGTTAAAATTGATGAAAACGCTAAGAAATCGCGAAAATATTTTACACCCACGCTGTTCTATTTCACATGTCGTAATGAGTTTTCTTTTTTAATATAAAATTCTCAATCTTTAAAAATTTCGCATATTTCGTTAAATCCAAGAAGGAAGGCTTCTAATCAAAATCATGGCTAAGAGAAATTGTGACTAAACTTGAGTCACAGGCATCTTTCATATTTATTTAAGAATCCCCGTGTGTTCGGGAAATAAAATAAGGACCATTGCTCGATGTGGTCTTTTCCTGCAGCGTTTTTATCCTTCGTTGATTCCATCCAAAGAACAGTTTCTAAATGTTCTTCTTGGTAGTTTTAAAGTAATAAATGGCGAAAGTTTCGTTTGGAGGGAACACAACATGCTTCACATGGCTAGCCCTTCTACTCTTCTTACAGAAGTTGTTCTCTTCGTGCGTAAGGTTTCTTCATGTCTCCGTGATTCCAACTTTAATCCGAAATTCAGAAGACGGGAGGTTTCCTTCTCTTAAGATAACGTCGCTTGCTGTCGCAGAAACTTAATCAGGGGACTCGTCTCCAGCGAATGTATTATGCATGCCTTAAGTTCATGTCAAGCAAGGTGGAAGGGTAAGCGGCAGAATGTACATGCTCTATCTAGGGCGGTGGTGGGAACTAGTAGAGCCCCACGTTATGGTTACATTAGCTATCTTTAAAAGTACGAAGTCGTGTAGTGTAAATTTTCTTAATTTTGGCGACATTATTCTGTTTTCTTCGGTATTCAAGGAGGTTGGAAAATTCATGTGTATTTTCCAGTAGTAGTTTGCAGTATTAAAGGGAACTCTGTCACTGTCCGACAGATAGGGTTTCGATCTTGGAAGCACACAGTATTTTATGAACGGTCACTAGTGTAACTCTGGAATTTCGAATTGTATTTATTGACACTGTTAGCTTGGCGGCAGGACGCTCTATCATGCATGAGGTAAATAGGCCGTCGCCAAATCAGGCTACAATCTGTGGGAGTAGTTGCTTTTGGAGAACATACATATATGTCTTGCTGGATTATTCCCTCTACAATATAAAGTCTCCCAGGTCCGAACACAGACATTACACCCAAAACCGCCATTGACATTGCATGATTTGCAGATTGTAACATCTCCCCAGGTTAAAGCCGAATATATCGTCAGCATTCATAAGATATAGTGAAACACATCTTCATCCATTCATTAGAAGTCCAATGTTCTAGTCCTTGTGGCCACTGGAGACGTTTTAGTATCCTAGACCATCTAGAGACTTCTTTACTTTGTATGGAGTATTGTGTCCTTTCTTCTTATGGTCGGTGTGATTTTTTCGCCCTAAACAAAGAGTTCCTATAACACTGCCAGAGTGAATTCGTGCATTTTAACCAGCAATATTTATACCTGTCTTTACAAGTGTCTTCTGTGTTCCTCAGAACCAAAGTTTTGAGTTTTTTAATGCTTATTGGAGGACAGTTCGCGTTTTCGCCCACGCCTTTCAACTCTAGTTTGCTGATTTGTTTGTATCTCTCTCATCGCAACAAAGATTATTCGTATATACTTTTTTACATGCAATCGTTCTACAAGAAATTAGTTTGTGCATGTCTTCCTTCCTCTCGAAGAAATACCTTTCTTAACTTCAACTTCACGCAGGGAATTTCACATTATGTCTCATTTACAGAACTTCAGAGAAATGTATAAATATGCAAACAATCACTTTAAAATTACCTTTTTATTTTTTATTTATTTTTTTATTTTTTGTGATATCGCACGCTGTATTTAGTTGTCAGCTAGAGTAAAATTAAAATTATATTTTATTTCCTTCACTCCGTACTAGAACATCATTCAAGAGCGTGCAACTTGGTTTAATCACGCCTTCGTATGTCCGCTCTGTGGAAATTACAACAAAATATTTTATAGAATTCACTTCTTAATGATTTGCTTCTTGGTTCATAGAATAGTAGCTTCCTTTCAGTAACGGAATAATGTCGACCCAGTGGGATAACTCAGTGACATTATAAGCATTGAAAACGACTTGCGATCGTCACTGAGGTTTGATTTTCCTAAGTCACTCCACAAGAATGCCAGAATGGTTCCTTGAATTAGTACTAGTGACATTTCGCAGTTCTTTCTTCCAAAGTGAGTGGCATGTTGAGCAGTTGCTTTTGAAGTATTCAGGTAGTACGTACAATGTTTCCTAATGACACCTGTGTATTAGTGAGTTTGCTCATCGCCTTGTAGTCAAGATTCCCAGTAGTAACACATTGTACGTAGAGGCTCGAGATTCATGATAAACTGTAGTTCCGACGCTTAGGACTTTATCCCCGTTCGTCACAGAAGACTATGAAAAATTACCATCAGTTCACCCTTCCCAAGGACCTGCTCGGGGTAGGACACCATAGTCGCTGCCTTCGCCGTATGGATTTCTTGTGTTTGTTTGAAAATAGCTAAACACAGAGTCTGTTTGACTGAGTCAGTAGACTCGCATCTCCCCATTATGCATCAAGGAGCGTCAGAGTCAGTGGCGGATGTACTTTATCATGTCTACATAGTGTCTTGAACGAAGGAAACAGTACCTAAACGGAGTTTTTAGATGAGTGTTTTATAAATACATCACCTAAATACGTGGATGGTAAAAAAAGAGGGTTGAGAATAGAGCCTAGAGTTTCTCTAGAGAGTGCGGGGGGAAATGGTGGTGGTGGAAGCATGCTTGAAATTTTCATCCTCACGTTGTGTTGTGGGACTATAAATGATTCACCGCGTCATTAATCTTTAGTGATAAATTACGTAGTAGGTTCCTCGAGACACGCAAATTAAACCACGCGCCTACCATACGTGGCGTTGCGTTAGGTTTAGATTATACATGTTTGAATAGCATGTTAATGAAGTGAACTAATTACGTTGTTTTACGTGTAAGGAAAATGACTCGAGATGAAGATTTTTGAAACCAAAGGTGTAGTCATGAAACTGAATATTTAGCCTATTCTTTCCCCCTGTGATATATTGGTTGACAGATTAAACTTGTTAATGATGTTCGGCATGGTATCTTTATAGAACTATTTTGTATTTCCTTTGTAATTTATAAAGGTGAGCCTCGCTTCTTAGGATTGAACGTAACTGGAAATGCTAATTTTATGCTTTTGCTAGTTTTATATTTTGTATTCCGTGATCTCTGAAAATTCGTAGACACTTTTAAGGCCGAGAAGTAATTTGCAGATTTTGAGAACGACCATCACTTGCACATAGTTCTGTTGTGGTCTGTTCTTCGTATTTTGAATTTCAATTTAATTTTTAAGGCCTTTAGGATGAAGAAAGTGGGTGAGAACGGGGAACCCCGAGGAAACCCACGCACAGCGTGTTTGTCCACCACAAAGCCAACATAACATAAACAGGGATCGAACTGATGACTCATGCGACAGAGGTGAGCTCTCTACCATTGAGCCAGCGCAGTTCCGTCTGTTCTTCGTAGATTCTGAAGTTAGTATACCTTTGTTTCTAGAGTTGAAGTACCGCTGAGTATACAGTAATTAAATAATGCAACATAAATATTATTTTTGCCTGCTTTAGAGAAATAATGGTTCAGAAGTATATTTTAGTAATATACTACAGAATTTAAAATTAGCGCTTTCGGATCATGGCTAATCTTAGATAATTTAGTGCTGCGAAGGAAACGTTAATTTAATTACAGGAAGAATGCGAACGCCATAATATAAAACTTTTTTTTTCTGTATGCTACAAAAAGAGAAACATTTTCGAATATACTTTAACTTCCTATTCATAGCGAATTGGTGAATTTGAATTCATGTATGGTCTTTAGACATCTGAGGCTTAGGCTACGATAGAATGGGGAGAGAATGTTGGACGGCCAGGGTCTGTTTTGGAGGTTCCATCCCGGCATTTGCCTAGTGTGACAGAAAAAAAACCTGTCCCAGGATTGGCAGCCTCTGAGATCGTTCCCAGGATATTCGGATTGCTAAGGCAGCGCTCGATACGTAACCAGTGGGTTTTCCCATTTATAAATTTAGCTTGATTTCTCTGTACTACTTGAATTACGCGTTTCATTTTTTTTTCTTCAGATTTCAGTCTAGTGCGCCTCAGCGTGAAATTAAAGGACTACCGGATTCTGCTGTTTAGCAGTCAGTATATGTAGGAAGTATTTGTTTCTTAAGAATGTCTTCAAAAACAATGGAATGGGCATAATTGAAAAGGTTCGCGAGCTCCTTTCAAATACTTGGTTAAGATCTTGAAGTTGTTTTGGCCCTTGTTTTTGTTTTGTTTATCGAGAAAAGCTGAAAGGCATTAATGGACATGGGCTGTTTTTGTCAACGTGGACTTAAGAGATAGTCTAAGAGAGAGAGAGTGAAACTGTAGTTCTGAGAAGGTATGGACAGGGAAACTTTGCTTTTACGCAAAGTGGTTCTGGTCCCAGATGGGTCATAGTTTAGTTTATGCATGGTAGACTCAGGATAAGGATGATGATCAAATCATTTCATTATTCAGGTACAGCTTAAGTAAAAGAAAGCATTAAAATAGTCAAACGCTACTTTCCAGCGAGCTTAATATAAGTTTTTTTTTTCTTCCTTCGAAAAAGCGTCGTAGTACTGGGATTTCGTTTAGGTAGGATTGTTCTATTATGTTAAACATTTTGTGAGTACTTCTGACAGAGACGTTTCTGAGGTACTCGTTTCTTTTGTCTCTCTCATGACCTAATAACTATCTAGGAAAACAAATGAGTATTTCTGTCGTAAGTCGTTGAAAGAGTGCTGGGTTCAGAATTCAATGACATGGAAATTTTACTTAAAAAAACCATCGGTTCTTCCCAGAAAATACAACCTCCCTTCTTCAATAAGTGAGATATATTGCTCCATAAATAAATAGAAAAGGAGTATCTCACAAGAGAGTGATGTATACAAAGAGACAAAAATGGATTTATAGTGTTGCTACAAATTACATGTTCCGATAACCTCTCGTTAATTCACATTTAGTCCTTGTTAGTAGTTGTTTTTAATTTTATTTATGGTCTTTAGGCATCTCAGACTCAGGATGTGGGTTGGGAGAGGATGTTGGAAACTATTCGGTCAGAGCCATTAGTAGGTACCACCCTGACGTTTGGCTAGTGCGACTGAGGAACAACTCTCAAGTCAGGATAGACAACCGCTGGCATCGTTCCCAAGACCTTCCGATTGATAAACCAACGCTCTACCAACTGAGCAACGACCCGTCGATGGCAACCGCGACCAGTGAAGTGGAGCCAGTGTGCCATGGCACTACCAATGAATAAAGGAGAAAAGTTTATATATTTCATTAACTCGTATCACATACAAGCATAGTTCTTCGCTATATTTGTAACCTGTTCCAATGACACCTGTGATGTTCCACGCGACGATTCGTTACTCTCTGAATCACGTTGGTGCCTGGCTCTCCCAAATGTCTATAGAATGGTTTCTGCGCATGCATATGACTGGGAAGAACTCTTCAGAGTTACGGCAATTTTTGTGCTAGGTTGAAGGCTGGCTCATATCGAGGGAGGGATGATATGGTACAGAAACTCCTTGAAATAATTAACAACAGAACAATTTTGTAACAAAGTTAAATAGTTGTAAATAATAAAACTGTATGAAAACAATGCAAAATTCTTTCACCTGAAAAAGTTCATGTTTCCGCTGCCATCTATTGGAAATCAATTATATAATTGATTAATGTCAAATAATACAGAATTAATGAAGTTTTAATCAGCTCATTACAAGCCTAAACTCAATGAAACTTCTTTCCTGATGAAAACCTAAATGCGTTCAAATTAGTAATCAGGGAAATATATTTACACATGTACATGTTTTGCAAAATACAAGTTGATTAGGATGATTAGAATTCAGTTTCAGATATCGGGAACTTGCTCATAGTTGAAATTGTAGAGCAACTGTAGCATTTTTAACTAGTGGCGTCATATATATATATAGGGGTGGACAAAAAATCTAAAAACACGTCATACAGGACACGTAAGTGTGGCCCGCCACTGTACACCACGTGTTGCGGATCGTGTTTTGTTTTCAATGTGTAATGTGGACCTTCCTCTTCCGTCAGCAGTACCCAGTTCACCTGTGAGTGTCGTGGTGTGCAAGTGGTGTGGTAAAATGTGCGACTTGACAGACTTCCAAAGAGGCATGATCGTTGGTGCCCGTCTGGTTGGAGCTTCAGTGACAACAGTGGCGACCATTGTGGGGGTATCGACAGGCACTGTGTCCAATGT
>JAGDQP010000069.1:0-16815 GCA_022664845.1 Lepisma saccharinum
AATCCGCTCGGCTCGAGCGGCGAGTCTAACGCTCGAACTCGACTCACTGTAACCGAGTCGCAGGGTGTCTCTCTGAGCGCCGACTTGAGCAGTTGTAACCACTGACTCGACTCGAGTAGGTACTGAGCACCGACTCGACTAGAGTCTGACCGAGTCGTTGACATCGAAATAACTCGAAAAAAAAAGCCTTTTTTAATTACATTCTTTTCTTAATCAATTAGTACTAAAAAGTAAAAATAATAATAATTTTGTTTATGCCTGACTAAAAAGAAAAGAATTCGGCACGTCATTTCAAGAATTTATGAAGTGATTGTATATGAGAGCGCGCCACATGCTTTTCTTTTTAGGCATGCATAAACATTTTTTCCTTTTTAGTACGAATTAAGAAAAGAATGTCTAAGAAGTTTTTTATTATTTTGTTATGTTAATTTAGTTTCACAATTTGCTCTTTCTTTTCTACTAATTTTGAAACAATGATACTAGAAAGCATGATAGTCGATGTGAAGTTAGTTTATTGATCTCCTTGGCAAAGTAATTTGTTGTTCTAAGTGTTCTCGAATAACTGAACAAGTAGAAACCGAGATAGCTGTGTATAAATTATGAGGTAAGATAACTTTGCATTACTATGACATCGTCCACTGACTACTTTTTTGACGGTTATCCCAGAGACTCGGCTTGACTCGAGAAGTTCCGAGTTCCGACTCGACTCGAGCAGTTCTGAGTACCGACTCGACTCGAGCAGTACTGAGTACCGACTCGACTCGAGCAGTTCTGAGTTCCGACTCGACTCGAGCAGTACTGAGCGCCGACTCGACTCGAGCACCTACTGAGCGCCGACTCGACTCGAGCACCTATTGAGCGCCGACTCGACTCGAGCACCTACTGAGCGCCGACTCGACTCAAGCACCTACTGAGCGCCGACTCGAGTCGTTGACATCCCTACTACCCAGTTGTGTATGCCACGCTTCGCCACTGGTTATTACTCTTCTCTGCCTTAATCATCCAACGATTATTGCTATTTAACAAAGACTTAAATTCCTTCGGAAGTTTGTTCAAAAACAAGTTTGCTTCTGGCCTTGGTGCTGACAGTGCCTAAGTCACAAACACTAATTCCTGAAAAAGATTTTAATATTTGGGTCAGGTATGAACTCTCTGGCTTTTTCAATAGAACAGATGCAATCGATGACACGTGAAGTTCGATTGATACGGAATGGCATACTTTAAACATTTGGTGAAGGGCGGGAAAAAAAATTGTGGTACTTGTACTTGAGATGAGCCTCCTAAATTATAAATTTTCTTCTCTAATCTATTGTCTTTGAAAAAAGGCCGTAACCAAAAGGGGTCAGGGGGGATCAGCCCCGTCTAGCACGATCGTGAGCCCCCTAGCATACTGAAAGGACTTCCACTGTCAAAATGAAGAAATATTTGAGATTGTAAAGCTACTGCTCCTCTAACTTTCTCATTGTGACAGTCGTCTGATCGGCGGAAGGTAGCCATTTTTTTGCGTGAAATATTTGTTTCTGCTATAATGTTCCGTATACGTAAGTAACCTGTTTCTACTTTATTTGCACACACACATTTTTTGGAACTTCAAAAAACTGAATTTTGTCGCGATATCGAGGGTTCTTTTCGTGACGGGCCGAAGTCAAATATTACTAGAATGACCCACACAAATCGAGTTTAAAATTGAAGACTTCTGGACCACTGTGCTCTGGCGGGTTTCACTAACCTTCCTTAATTTAACTAATCGTAAGTTTAATGAACGCAATGTATTTTAAAGTTATGTAACAAGTCATAAAAATCTAACGAAAACTGGTCAAATCCACCACGAATAGTTCAAAATCTGCTTTCGGAATTTTAAAAGTTACTTTGTTCATCAAAATCCAGTGTTTTCTTAGGGTTTCAGCACAAATTTGTTTTTTAGTCCCGAATATTTAAAAAAAAAAAAATCCGTTTTGTAGAAAAACAAGCTCAAATCCCTACTCGAATACGCAAAACAAAAGGTCTACCTACCCAGGATTTCCACGCCTAACTTCTAGTATGGCTGTAAAATAAGTGTTTATAAGCAACAGCTAACTACAAACTAACCATTTATTCAACCACTAAATAAGATTCAGGTTGGTCACAGGATATTAGAATAAAAAAAATGTGTATATATACAACATAGGCGCCATTTTAATAGTTTTCATTTATTTATAAAAAAAAGTGCCTTCACACATACAGAATGATTCATAGCCGAAATGTGACAACTTTTTCTTTTCTTTTTACTAAAAACAATTACACGTGGAATTAGTACTACTGTATATCTATTCATTTTTTTATTAAAAAAAATTATATGTCAACAGTCCACGAATTTCTTTAGATGTAATTTATTAAATACACTTTCCAACACAAACTGTTTTCTTTTTTTAAAACAAGAATCACAAACTGCACATGACTTGGTGTAAATCCTCATTATTTTTTTAGTGGTTTCATTTCGTTAAACTTAAAAACTTACGACGAAGATACGTACATCCGAAACAGCTTGCATCACAATTTGCATATTTTGAATTGTGTTAATGAAAAGATATCAGTCATTTTTTATTTATTTTTTTTAAAAAAAGACGTCTTACAATATTTCTAAACATGGTAGGCAGAAAATTATTCGTTACATCAATTCAGTGCTGGCTGAAAGTTATTACAACACCCACAGTTACGAGGGGGACCATGCGGTGACTCTCGATTTGACCTATCGATAGGTATCCATGTTGAATTTCCTTTCAGCTTAAGTCTCCCGTCTTGCCTTCAATTGGTAAGTCTGCTCAGCGTATTTACTAGCGTAAGACATTACTAAACCAACGTGATCTTAAGTGACAGTAACACACACGATACGTTAATAATGTAAGCTTTTTCGTTTTAATTTATATGTAAAGCACAAGAATGTATTTCCTGGCATGATGGGTGGGAGAGGGGAAGGGGGTTTTCATTAAAAAAAAAAAAATCTGTACTGGCTCGAGCTCTGTTGCGTTTATTAGTTCTTACAACGTAACTCGAAATAATTGAGATTTATGAAGTTTACTATTGGAATTTCTATAACGTACAGGCACTTCTTTAATATACAAAACAGAAAGGCGAAATCGTTAAGAAGCCTTCGTAGCTACGCTGTGAGTTTTCAGCTGTTTGAAGATATTAGACAAATGACAAGCAATAAAGAAGTTTTGAAAAGCGGCCCCAATAATATATATATGCGAATGTGTATCAAATGAACTTTCTGAGATTTTGGCATTGTTTAGTTTAACTGGGAAATTAGAGAATTTCCCTAATTACATAGGCGTATAACGTCATCAATTAACGAGTATTTTAATTTCTGAGCTAAAATAAACAATGTCAAAACGTCAGATAGTTCATTTTAAACACATTCCCATGTATTTATTGGGGCCACTTTCCAAAAATGTCATTATTGCTTGTAATTTGTCTAAATGTCTTCAAAACTCGTATGACAAATCCAGCGGAAAATACAATCTTTTGTTTCGTTTACGTTTCCTTCATATGGACAGTTACGCGTCTCGACAGGCGATTTCCAAGGCTGCTTTCCATTCGCGAAGTTTACTAACAATTTTTACTTGTGAATCGAGTTTGTAATATTTTTTATTATTATTTTATTTTCCTTATAAAAGAAAACAAGCCTACCTGGATATGTTTAAAAATAAACAGCACAATATTTCAGGTGTTTCAGTCGAATACATGTACCAACAGCTACTTATACCGTAAAAGTCCAGTTTCCCTGTAATGTAGTGTATAAGTTTGGGCCTTGGACGCGCCTGAGACAGCTCAGGTGAATCGAGCAAAATATTCTTCCGGGACAACTCGTCCTTGTACTAAAAATATACCCTTGCACGAATTAAAGTCGGTCGGATCTTATTCGAGTAAAAAAAAACTCAAAATACGATTCAGAAGGTACATCTAAAAATAAGCATATATGGTTATGTCCCCCTCCCCCTCCACACACAAAAGTAGTTTAAAATTTCCTGTCTACCATGTTTACGGTGACTTGTTGGTGTATTTAATTCTTGAAAACGAAATTTCTTTCTTATCAATTTAAAAAAAAAAAAAACATCTCCAGCACAATATCTTAATTTTTCTGAAGAAATATGTGATTTACATCGCATTAAACATAATTCTTAGAAATATACGCTGACATACACATAGTAAACTAGAAAGACAGAGAGATGGAGCGGAAAAAAGAGAAACACACATACACACTAAAAAAAATGCGGGTCAATCTGGTCCACTAAAATAAATAATTACAATCACGACTTTGTTTTGCAGAATGACCTACATTTTTTTTTATTGGTAATGCAATAAAAAAAAAACCTTCACCATACATGCATACATACCTCTTTACTATCAATATTTTATACAACTATTTACATTTTTTTAAAACTTTCATATTTAGAAAAAACTACACTAATACACTGAAAAACAATTTCCTGTGTATGTTGAAAACTCAGTTCTTTTAATAAGATTACGACTAATGTTAGTAAAATTCATTATCCTCATCGCTAATTACATAAATAATAAATCATTGGTCACGTAACAGGACATCCAAGTAGGAAATTACCAAGAACTGTTCATGGAGGCTGTCTTCTGTTGGTACGGAATGTTTACCTTCATACCTTTCCTTCAATGGAAAGATTTACAAATTATATATTTAATAAGTTAAATTCACATAAACAGCTGCGCAGCATTTAGACACGAACTTTCCACAATATCAGAGATTGGAAGTTTCACTTGTTTCTTGACCACAAGAAAGAAAGTTTAATGATTTTTCTTCACAATGAGATCCTTGGTTTAAAAGTTACTTCGTTCCGCATTCGAAGTTTTATTTAAGGCCTTTAGGCAACTTTGGCTCAGGTCGTATGGACGACGATGCAAGAATTGGTGGAATGAAGAAAGTTGGACGAAACGGGAGAACCCCAACCACCAGAAAGCGCACATGGCATGAGCTAGGATCGAACCGATGTCCCGAAGCACCAGGGGTGTGATTGCTCTACCACTGAGCCACCGCGACCCCTTCTGGATTCGAATCCAAACTTGGACAAAGATCAAGTAGTCTGAAGTCCATGTTAAATTGTAGGCCCCGTCCGTATAATGTAATCTTCAGTCGATGCAAGGCAATGACAAACCATCATTGGTTCACCCTGCCCAGGGAACTTCGGGTCAGGACCTGCCTTCGAGAAGAACATCCATCATCATATCATTTGAAGTCCCTATACATTGAGAGTTTTATATTCAATACATGAACGTATAGGAAAGACTTTATAAATTTAAAATAAATGAAAAGAGTCTTGTATATCGCAGAATCAACGTAGAAAGCAAGGGATTGTATTTCTAGCTTAAACTACAAGGAAAAGTGTGCTTTCTGACAAAGGTTAAACCACAAGAATCTCGGAACGATCTGCTTAATGATCTCCTCTTCGGCTTCAATAACTTAACTCCTTGTTGAAGAAAACAATCAGCTAAAATCTTTCAGTCTCTGATATTGTTCACTGATGATGATGACGATAATCTATACTTGACATGCTCTAACTTGAAAATCTGTATGATATATTACCAACAATGGCAAGTTCAACTATTAACTCCGTTCTATCAAAGCTTTTCCCACATTCACATCACGAAAACAAATAGTGTGTTACACGTGTGTCATTTGTTGAATGAAAACAAAACGGTTATCACTTAATAGTCGCTTCTCAATCCTGAACAGCGTGATTTGAACATATATGATATTGCATCAATATGAAGAATTCACATTCAACATGATACGAAATACCAAAGCTAAGAAAAGCATGATTCTTCAAGATATCAGTACAGGATACGAATATGGGGAATAAACCTTCAACTAAAGATCAATTTCGTTTTCTTTTGTGGAAATATTACCACTACTAACTTCTATAACCAAAACAATATACACACATCCATGCATAACCCCTTTCACACCAAATTAACACGACTTGACAAAAAAACTTGACTAATTAGTACACTCCCATACATGCAACACACACACACGCCGCGCTTTCCTATATTTGATCACCCAGAGCAACTATTAAATTGCATAAATGATGTATTTACACACATCTTCAAAAATATCAATACACTCGGAACAGTTCTGGGCAACTAATGTGTGTGTATCGATATAGAAACTGCCTCGCGTCAAGGGCCTATCTGAATTCCTGAGATTTAGTTCTGAACACTTATTTCATACGTTTTGGCACATGTCACGTTCTACAGTGCATCTAGTTATCACCATGTCTAATACACCACAACTATTTTTTTTTTGTCTTGGCCAATGATTTTGGGAACCAGTGAACAGAATTAGGAGATATTATTTACCGACGGATTACTGATTGGAGTCTTGTTTTCTATTTCTTCGTTTATAGTACACGGTAAGAATATTGAGAAGGTAACTTACTTATACAATGCAATGTATGAGGCAGATACCAGAGAAGTTTCATTGCATATATAATGTTATACTTGACAATTTGCCGACAGATCAATAAAATACCTGCTCGTATATACAGATAAGTTAGCTATGAAGTAAATATTACCTTCGGTTTGTACAGGGGGGATGGTTGGGATTTCCCCTCTCTCTGGAAAAGTCTTCCCATGTTCTGTTTTCCGAAATAATCCCCAAATATTAACAGACATAGCATACGGTATTCTATGGTTTGAGGAACTCTTTTCTGTCTCTGGAAATTGCACAACTCGGACACTGGTTATATGTGAAACCAAGAGTTTGGTGGGGGAGGCACAAGTTCAAACCCAGCCCGTGCCGGTCATTCTAAAGTTTCCCAGCTAGGTAAATGTTGGGATGCTACCTAGAACAGTGTTGTCTGGCTTCTACCTCGTTCAACCCTTTCGTAGATCGCACTGTTTACTCTTTAAGTGTTTACAGTCGTGCTTACATAGCAGCTAGCAATATGGTTTTTTTTTTCGCTACGTCTGTCAACGGACCACACTCCGCTACCCG
Organism: Lepisma saccharinum; assembly: GCA_022664845.1. Taxonomy (NCBI): domain Eukaryota; kingdom Metazoa; phylum Arthropoda; class Insecta; order Zygentoma; family Lepismatidae; genus Lepisma; species Lepisma saccharinum. Next base: position 7,007 of record JAGDQP010000069.1, read on the forward strand.
TATCACGAAAAGTCTAGATGGAGTTAAGACACGACTACTTGTACTGAGTGAACGGCGGAGGGTGCAAATGTAAAATGAATACACCCATCCGAACAAACCCCAGACATAGCAAATGAATTTAGTTTCTCTTGGTCAGGACATAAATAATAAATCTGTCATTATTTCTTTTAGTTTGTTTCAAAATTTCACGTCTATTTCTTATCTATACGTAAAGAAGAAGAAAAAAATAGGCCCTATCACGAAATACTGGCAGTTTTCATGTGTGTGTTAAGTGTTGTTTGAAGTTCGGGATGTCCTCTAATTCACAAATACAGTAAAACAAAACCAGCTTACAATATAAGTTTCAAGTTACTGCATGCCAATACATATCACTAGTGCCTTTTTCCAATATTTATTTTTTTCAACCTCTGAGCAATTAGGAAAAATAAAATTAGTGAATACAATGGAACTAGAATAATAATAATCATAATCATAATACACATAGGAACAAAATGTACAGCTTGTTAATCCATAGCTTGCAAACTAACTAAAACGTAGAAATAAAAAAAATGAAAGAAAAAGAAAGTAACTGTCATTTAGTTGAGAGAATATTTTCGTAAAAGAAAAATCTTTGTTCTTGGGACAAGTAATACAGTCAAAGTTATTCAAGATCCAATACATTAATTTCTTCTTACAGCCAAGCCCCTCTTGAAAGGTTCACGTACGACACATTTACAATCGAAAGGAAGTTGTATTCATACGCACATGCACACCTATATACACATACTATACATAAACACAAGGAGGGGGAAAAAAAAAACAACACCAAATAAGGTGATATCACTAGACTCCTACAAAAATAACACCAATCGCCAAACACGTGATGGTTAGCAAACAACAGTCACTCTTTTTCATCTTGAATAACTTGACTGTACACCAGTAATGCAAGTGGAGGGGGACATCTTTTCACTCAACTAAACTGTGTTACTACAGAGACACCTGTTGTTGCTTAGGGAAATTAATTCACGCGTCCCTTGAATCGTCTAAAATAGTATTAGAATTTTTACATTTGAGAACACTATGATACATTTTGTTTAGGGGAAAGCTGAAACATGATTATTTTTTAAAAATTTACACATTTCCTAATTACCTAAACAGTAGTTAATTTCATTCAAAAATATCTTCTCTACATGTAACAATCCTTCTGGTATGAGCTCCAATGACAAAGCAATTTTCAAGGATTCTAAGTGATTTCTTTCGGAAGTGCCTCTTGAAAAATATGTTTAAAAGTGCAACACTTTTTTTTATTAATTAGCTATTCACATATATCACAAGAAATCATGCACCATTATGAAAACCGATGCATTTTTTTTTTTTACACATAGAAGTTGAGAGAGACAAAAAGGTGGAAAACTAAAGGAACGGAAACATGAACAAACAACCAGCGACCAGATTACTTGGCAGTGACGGGTAGTTTCAAGACATTAAAATTAATCTAAATAAAAAAAAATCTACACACCATTAAATTACCATTGGAGATAAATAAGTATTCAAAAAAATGACATACAGTATCTCTTCAACCATGTCCACAGTGAAAAAAAAACTACTGACATATGAACAATGATCCCATCACTTTGGCAAAACACACACACACAAGACAACACGATTTCAGTTCCTGTACAAAATCATACGAGGTAAAACTAATGAATGCTACAATGCCCAGGAGATTAAGAAAACCCAATTAGTTTTCATGCATATTTTTTTACAGTATCAATCTGCATGTGTGTATATTTATATCTATCTATCTATATATCATTTGGGCTTCCTTTTTTTATAATTATTTACATATTTAAAATATCGACATGCATATTTCTCGCATGTAACTCAGTTTAATTAATTAATTAATGGGACAATTGCTAAATAATAATATTTGCAATCAATAACATTACAGTGGTTTTTTTTCTAAAAACTTTTTTTTTTTTGCAAATCTATAAGGCCTCTGTAGTGGAAGGGGGAGGGGGGAATATTACCACATATTTACAAGAAACAGTTTTATAAATATACCCATCACAGCATCAGATAATTTTTGAGGGAGAAAAAAGATTACATGTATAATAAACCAATGAACCTATTCAGATGCATAGTTCATGGCTACAATCTCATATATTGGTATGTTACTATCGGTGCAGAACTTCAGATATGAATCAGTCTCTCAGAAATGCAAAACCAGTTCCAGATCAATTCCCCGAGTTGCAAAACATTCAGATATAGATGCTTTTCGGAGATGCAAAACTGCATTACAATGCATCTTAGAAAGATGCAAAGCTTTACGAAGAATTCATCTCGGGAGATCCACATCCATCCATTTCGTTGATGCTCTGAAGCTCCGATAGGATCCTTCTCCCAAGATGATAAGCTCCAGATGTGGATGCATCTGAGATAAACAAAACTTCAAAAATCTGGATTCATTTCAAAGATGCAAAAAACTTCAGATCTAAATCCAGCTCAGATTCGAAAACTGGATTCAATATCCGGACACAGCTTCACAAAATTTCTAACCACCTCTATACAATTTTGTAGAAACTGTGACGATAATAGTGTATGTGCTGCAGTTTGCAGACGTGTGTGTACCCGTATTCCAGACATGTAATTTTGGTTGATACACGTATAAACTGTCACGGAAGGGGGTGGGGGTGAGACCACCCATCTCCCCGTCAGAAATCGCTTTTCTTTCATTATAGCGTCACGGGAATGTCATAATGAGGTAAAAATGCCGGATGTGTAAGATAATAAATCCTACACACCAATTAGTAGAAAGCCTACCTGTGAATCCTTACGATAGTTTCAGATCGACAGACCTTTTCCACATGTCACAAAACATGTGAGTTACCATGCTCAACTTGTCTTCAGTTTCTATTATTATTATTATCATAATCGAAGCAGCGTTCTGTGATCCTAAGGCCCACTTTTGTATGGCCTTTGATTACAATACTACTAATCTTTGTGCCCGTTCAAAATAGAACCCCTAAAATGAGAAAGAATTATAGGTGAAGACGTCTGAAGTGCGGTGACACTGTATGAAGTAAGTAAAAGAAATTGAAGTGTGGTACTGTTCGTAACACAGCAGGAGCAACAAAAACTCAAGAGACCAACGTAAATTTCAGTGAAAACACTGGAAACTGAGCAAAATATGTGAAAACCAAACTTAACAGAACACTTACCTTAAGAGCACCAAACAATGACCGCTCGAGAATGAGATTTTTCACACTGGCAAAGATGCTTCTCCGAGAACAAATAAAACAACTGTGTTACAGTACCCAGAAGATCAATCACGCCTGAGAAATAAAACAAGACCGAGTAAAGTATTTGAAACAGCACAAACTTATTCCGTGTTGTGTAGCATCAGATTCTGGTACATTGAAGACAAATGGGCTGGCTGGCAGGCAGGAAGAGGTAAGAATGGTCTCGTTGATGACGTCAGGTGAGTCAACTACGTATTATTAAGCCTCCTATATTCTTCTTAAACAGCGTTTGTCACAACATTTCGTCCAATTTCAAAACTGTATTTAATCAAGAATATTAAAAGGCTTATTATTAGATAAATTTGTTCAGTTATCACTGTATTACCTTCTGGCGTTAACATACTCCTTTGTTTAACGATAAAATAGTTATGATTACATTCTCAGTAATATTATCAACATTACTAAAGAGAGAAATCTTGCATAGTGTCAAATTCAGTCATTTTATTTTTTAAAAAAGGAATAATTTGCTTTACAAAAAAATCTTCCTCACTTTTAAAACTTTAAATTACCTGATTAGCCATTTTTTTCTTCACGTCATTACGCGGCTGCTTTTCAATAATCAATTCACGAACGCTATACAAAGGTAAAATTTTTGCTTCCAGGTTTACAGATTAAATACTATTTCGATGTTTCGAATTCTCGGTGAGCTTTTATTTCACACGTATATTATTTATTGTTAAGGCCTTTAGGCATCTTTGATTCAGGTCACATAAAGTCGGGTAATTAATTGATAACTGTTGCTTGGGTTAGTGGTTCATTCTGGTTAAGATAAAATTAATTGTTTGGCCGGTACCAGCAGTATGGCTTACGCCTGTCCCGATATGGGGAAACCCCTTATCTTGGTCACGTCTAAAGTTGCCTGTTAAAGCGGTTCATTCCACTTTTTGTATATCTTAAAGACAGCAGTGTGGTTTATTACTGTCCACGCAGTTTGCCCCTCAAGACGAGTCCACGGATGTTCAAAACGTCGAAATGCCCTGTTACCTAGGGAACTGCGAATAACAGCGTATACTTCTCAAATATTGCTTCGGTATTCCCATATTGCGCAATGCATCGGACTCTGAAGTATATGAATCGCCCATTTGCTATGGATCTGATTGTACACACTAAAATTTTTAATAATAATCTTGGAATGGAACTAAAGCATTTAAAAAACACACTTCATTTTGAATTTGAATTATATTAATGAATTTTTGGCATTTTTGGCTCAGGCAGATAGATTAGGGGAGAGGAATGTTGAAAGGAAGTAGGCTAGCGCCCAATTTCAAGGTACAATCACATTCATAGAGAAATGGTCAATGAAATTTTAATAGTTCAAAGGTTGGGCAATCAGGCAACATGCAAAGCTACTCTATGAATCAGGGTGTACCATGCCAACATTAGCCTGGTGTGATTCAAGGAATAAAACCTGTCAGATGGCTGGACTCGAACCCAGGATCTTTCGAATGCGAAGCAGGATTTTCGACTGTCAGTGGCGAGTCCAGAGAGAGGGGGGCAAGTGCCCCCTACTCAAGGAAAAATATTTTATTTTTAAAGCATTATTTCCACGATTTATCTCATAGTAAGGTTCTATTTGTTTGGTTTTAACAACTGATTGATTTCTTTCCATAAGACTGATCTCAGTGTTCAAATTCGAAGATTAATCTTAGCAATACGAGAGGAAATACGATAACGTACTTTAAGGAAGCCAATAATTTACACTGATTTAATGGAAAAAGACGGTACGAATACGTTGTAATAAGTTAAAAATGTTTCATAATGTTTTCATTGAATCAATCTACTTGCAACGTCAATCTGTATCAAATGCTATGTCATGCTCTTCTCACTATCAGCTCACACCCATATACCTAGACCTCATCTTCCGATTTGGAATAACTACAGTGCTTGTCCTGCTCAAAACTCGATAAGAAAAGTCACGAACTTGCAGAATGTGCATACTGTATTTACTAGAGTTTATTCTACGGAAATCTTCCGCCTATAAATGGAGACCCCGGAAATTTTCCTTAACGCCAATATTAATTACCACAAATATCTTCACTATCATGTATGGTATTTTGCATCTAACACTGATGCTAAAATATAATGAGATTTGAGAGAAAACTTACTTGGCCATCAATATTACCGCTGAAAGGGAAGGTTATCTCGCCAGGAAAATAAAAGAGATGCCCAGTGAATCCAGAAAGAATTTTCTCTGTAGGTTTCAGCTACTACACACACACACAGGGCCTTATCTAACCACATATGTTTAATTTAACTTCATAAACAATTACCAGTAGCTAATTGAAGATTTAGATAAGTGCCGATTAACACAGAATAACTTAGTTTTACTGCAACTTTCAGCGTTATACAGATAACACGTCACGATATGATTTCCTAGTTCCTGGGCTGTAACGCCAGAATCAAGCACATTAATGCATGTAAGTGCTCATACATCTTTGTACAATTTGAGCGCTACAAGACATTATCTGCGTAAGCCTGATGATGATATCTAATTGGAGACAACATCGAAGCCACGCAGAGATTTAAAACAAAAAGTTGATGTTGATGCAACCAGATTTATAAAAAAACACACACACACAGCGTATAAAGTTAAATTATAAATCCTTTAAAAATATGTCAATGATAAAGGATATGTTCTTGTGTTGTATTGCAAACATATTGCAAAAACGATGAAGTGAAAACGTCATTTCTTTGCCAAAGAAATCTTTCATTTGCAGGTTTTATAATAATGCTCAAAACAACGATAGCATTCGTCCAATGCTGAGTTTATAAGCTAATCTTCAAATTCTTATCCAACTTTCATAAAACTTATGGAAGGCAATGACAAGCAAGGAATCCTATTACCAAGTTCCTCCCTTTCATTCTAAACACCTTGTTAGTTCCAGTTAGCTTCTACAATGAGATAAAAATCATAAAAACAAAAAAAATGTAAGATACTAAACACTTTTTAATATCACACATTTAATATAAAAAAATTATCACAACTCACGTTAATTGGTAATGATAATTATAATTACACCAGATAGTTCTGTTAAAAAAAAAAAAAATGAGCCGTGATGGGAATATTCCACCAATTCACAAAATGGGTCCTATAATAATCCAATAATGTTTCTTGTGCTACCAATATATAAATATACAAACACACATTTCATTTTTAAATCTCAAATTTACATTCATTTTTTTTCTTCTCAATATGCATGTGAAGGTCAATTATTATTAAAAAAAAAAAAAAAAAAAAAAAAGAAAATCACTGAAAACAATGCCCATTTCATTCGTATATATGACCAGAATAAATTTAACTTTAAATAAAAAGTTAACATGTGTCAATATAATAGTCATTTATAGGAAACACTTACAAGCGAAAGAAAAACTGCACCTTCGAAACTGAAGATGACTATCTTGGTAGACTATGAGATCGTTGGTGGAAGTTTTTACGTAGTTTCATGACCATTGTGCCATAATTCCCATTGAGAAAGGACCACAACGAAGCTTTTACATACAGTTCTTACAGCAACATTAAAAAAAAAACAACATAGAGTGACGTTTCATTCTTTTAAAATTCCAATTGTAACAAGTGAATTCGTTAAAATAATAATAATACAATTTTGTATACTACCAGCACATCACGTCGACTCTTTCACACCATACAATTAACAACGAAGAATGATCGCTGAATTCAGCTACGCTTCAAAGTGTCGGTGAAACACATAAAACAAATCCACAACTGCTTGCTTCTAGTACAAATTAAAATTACTTTTTTTAATTTCGTGGCGGTGAATTTCTGGATCTTCTTTTCCAATCTCTTGATTTTTTTTTCCCCCCTTCGAAACAAGCTTATTTTTTCAGATATATAATCATCTCACATTTCCTGTTGTATGCCTTCCGAAGCTCGAATTCATTCTTTGGACTTTCAATAAATTCGAGCTTTGGAAGGCATACAACAATGGGACGAGATTATATATCTGACAAATCAGCTTGTCTCGAAGGAAAAAAATAATCAAGGAATTGCAAAACAAGATCAAGAATTCACTGTAGATAAAAAATTTATTAAAAAATATGAAAATAAATTTTTAATGAAACATTCACTACTCTCTCGGTAAGAATATCTTTTCCCCCCACATAAAAGAATCAGTACGTGCTTTCCACCCTGTCGTGAACAATCGTCTCATATACTGTTTCATAGTTTCAGTTCGTATTCGTCATTAATCATGACCTCCTCCTCATTCTATGAGCAGTAATTTACAAAAAAACATAAATTATTTGAGATCACGTATAAGAAAACAAAAGTGAGCAAATATTGTCCCCATCACCAAATCAATTAAAGTCCAAAACGACTAAGTGTTGCTCTCATACATAACAGCCTCATCTTCTTTTTTTTCCCCTCTTACAATACCATAATTATATGTAACAATAAAATATGACTGCACCTCGTACATATATATATATATTTCTTTACAATGTCCACTTTATTATGCTGTTCTACTCAGAAACACATCAAACATACAGAATCATTCACTCGTCAGTCGAAGAAAATACAAAACCATGTATACCACATTATACAGTATTCGTTATACTCAAGTCAAATAAAAAGACAATCGTGTGTTTCTTTTAGAGTTTAAACTTCCATGTTCCAAATTTCATGGTGCATGAACTTTTATAATAGTACCAGAACTTGAACTCCGCCCCTTCTAAGGAACTTAAGAAAAATGACTACTTTAGTTTCTCCCTTACATTGCGTTGAATTTAAAAAAACAAAATTGTAGTACACTCTGCTGTGGTATTCTCAATGGGACTCACAATATGATTTGCTGTCTTCTCAATAATAATAATAATAAAAAAAAAGTTCTGAAATATCTACACATATATTTACATTGATGGTGTGAATGTTGAATATTTGTATATATATACATGTTGCATTATAACTAAAAAAAAAAAAAGTGCAACACACTCTTCCCTAGCATTCATTTTTTCTGGTTTTGTTTGTAATAATCTATACATACGCTGACGCAATCAGCTAGTCTCTCTTTAGAAAAAAAAAAAGTTTTATCGTTTTTTTTGTTTTTATCGAAATCACAGATGATTTATCGGTCACACTATAGTGACAAAAAGTTTTTTTTTTTTAATTTTATTTCTCAAAAAGTTCTCCCTATAATGCTCACCACATCACCAAGCACAATCCGACTTTTTTTTCTCTATTAAAAACACAATAGTAATAATATTAATAATAAAAACAAAAAACAAAACTTCCAATTCCCACTGTCAATGTTGTTGTCTTATCAATATTAGAAAAAAACTCAATATGAGTTGAACATATTTCGTTAACTTGGCACACACATCGGGTACTAATGTAAATTACTGTCTTTATTTCCCCCAATTTCATTTTTTTTTTTATACACACATTGCAGTTGGCACGAACATTGGGTAAATTGTTTTTTTTTTTTGACTGAAAATTGAACTAAATTATACAAAGATTGAGGGGGGTGAGGGGACACGTAAAAAGAGACTGGGGGAAAAATAGTCCAATGTTTCATTTTCGTACATGTCATAGTGGACAACTACCGGGAAAATCTTTCTGGACCTCGGATGTGTTACTCAACTAACAAAAAAGGTCTACAGATGAGATGGAAAAAGACCAAAATTTTCGAAACACAATTGTGTCTCTATTTCCTGAAATCACACACATCCACGCACGCATACATACAACACACACTCGCACACATACTGAAGTTCTTGTTGGAGGCACTGATGTGTAAAACAGCATTAGGTATGCTGCTTCTTTTTTAATAGTCCTGCCAGAAAATTAGTCCACGATCCGCCACTGGCATGACTAATAAAAAAAATATTAAAAGTTAATTTTGCTCCATAAAACGACTTTTTCTTCTTTGTTTTCACTACCACATTAAGTCTTCAATATTGCATGGCTAAGGTGTGGGGGAGGTACTTGTTGTCTGAAAAACTTCCCAACCCGCCAATAGAAATATTAGATACATGTAGAATGAGTGGTTAGGTTTTAGATCAGTCTCACAGTTCTTTAAATTCACACTCGCTGGCAGTGACGAGATCTCCATGCGTTGCCCTTAGAATAGGCTATTCGACCCACCATGATGAGTGGGCGTGGGCACGATGCAGTCCAATGGAAAGTAAGCTGAGAAAACTGTCACTCCCATTGATGGGGTGAGGGAGGTAGTTCAGAAGGGTGAGCAACTGTTGAGCTGTAAAGACAAGGAGAAGGAAAAGACAGTTAGAGAAGCTCTACATAACAAATGAAATGCTACCAACATAAATTGTCTTCAGTATAATAACTAAAACGTTTGACAGATTAAGGCCAAAATATGTCATCTATGCCTAAAACATATACAAAGATAGTATTCAATGGAATATGCATGCATATAACAATAAATACAAAATTAATAATAAAATAAATATGATAATGAAGTACGATGGGTACTGCACAGGTGTACATTTGGTCACGACCTCGTGACGGGACGTCAACATCAACCTCGCGACGGGACGTCAACATCAACCTCG